>CM061556.1:111933804-112016669 GCA_030864225.1 Capsicum baccatum var. pendulum
AAGATAGGAAGTGAATAAGTATTCCTACGTACGAAATCTCCTATCCTGTGATTCATACTTGAGTACATGACTTACAATGAATATCCTAGTGATAGGATATCTTATGATGCATTATGCATATTCATATGAGTCACTTAAGGTAATACAAGCTAAGAGTTTTTGAATCCATCAAGTTTTAGTGTTTGATTTTGCAAGGGTCATCTTTAAAAGAGTATAACTTGATGTTAATGTGGTTTTTTGGCTGATTTAGACACAACAAATTGTATAGAATCGAATTAGCTTCCCAACGATACAAATTTCACCTTAATCCAATACCCGAGCGAAAAGTTATGCCCATTTTCGTGAGAGATAGTAAGGATAGGCGATTGGCTAGGTGACGCCCAACCAAACATAGGCTATTGGTTAGGCGCCGCCCAACCTAGCTTAGGAAATACCTTGGGCTCCGCCTAAGTCAGTTCCAGGTGCCAAAAACACTCCGTTTTGAGTTATTTTATGGGTAATTAAGTCTTTTAACACTTATTACATGTCCCTAAACTTAACCCTCCGAAATATATAGCTTCTAAACATATCACAACCCTATTATCATCTCAAAGATCATCATCCAAGAGAACTAAAAGAGAAAAAAAACTAGGGTTGTGTAACTAAGCTTGAAGATCCGATTTCAAGGAAATTTCTCCGTCAATCATCAAGAATATTCCTTCTAAGGAATGCGTGAGTTGATTCATCAGCTCCTTTCGTCCATGAAGCTCAAGAAACATCTTCTAAATTTTGTATCATGATGTTTATGTTGTTGGTGGTTGATGTTCATGTGATTGAAGTTTGATGATGCCTAAGATGAGATCTTTGCATGTTTATTGTGAGGATATGGTGGTATTTAAAGTATAAATATTTGAAATTGGTGGTTTAATATTTGCAATCTTGATGAATCCACCTATGCCTAAGATGTGCGTGTAAGGTGATTGTGAAAATACCTAAGGGAATAGAATCATGCTTTTATGACATAATAAGTCCTAAATGACTATTCCATGTTCTAAGTTTATGTTCAACGTGATCCCCGTGCTATTGTCTTGAATTGAAGAAGTTGTAGGAGATGCACATACTATTGTTGCGATATCGAATGACCATGTTATTTAAGCCATGCAAGTATATACATGTTGTGTGCATTCCCGATCATGTGATAGTTTGTTGAGAATCATTCTTATTATGAAATCCTTACTTATGATATTGTGAATTGTGGACTCAAATCTTTTGATCAAGTCATGTCATATGTGTCAATTTACTCCTATCGAGTCCTGAGGGTACTTGTACCCAAAAACTATAGCTGTGTGCCTAGAGCCATGTTATGTTTCACAATATACGAACTCAAGCTATGATTCCATAGACTTCAGTTAGTTATGTGACTCAGGAAAAGCTCATGATCTTAGTAAGTTGTCAGATATCAGTAACATTTCGCTAGTCAACGGAATTCAGTAAGATTAAGTCATGCACAGTCAGTTATTCATGTCTAGTCCCTCTAGATGGGAGTAGAGGTTAGCACTGAGTGAACCCAAGGATGGGAACTCACCCACCAGTTTAGTGTGTGATTCTTAGTAGTCATCCTTGTGTTCCAGAACTATGTCGCCAGCGTAGGTTGAGACATCTTAACCCATCAGATAAGGGTTGGTGAGGTGGCTTAACCTGTCAGTTTAGGGTTCCCACCATTCTCTGTCCTTACCCATGGCATGGTATTGACACCCCTCCAGTCGGGGTAGAGATTGGACCCCAGCTTAGCCATAACGACATACATTGGGCAGTCGGTTAAACATTACTTCCCACAGTTTCAGTATCAGTCTCAATAAAAGAACTCAGGGCGTTCTTCAAATTTTAGTATATACAGGACTGTTAGATATAGTCTTCCATGTTATCAGTTTCAGTATCAGTCATGAGATTTATCAGTAAACCATGTATTATCTTACAGGTCATGCTATCATGTATTCACGGTCCCAGTTTTTATATATGTGTGTTTGCACTCCTACGTTCATATTAGTCAGTTAGTGTTGTTCATGCATGAAACCCTTTATGTTCAGCCTACCTTCCTCGTATACTTAGTACTCTAGTTGTACTGACGCATTTGCGCTATGGTGCTTTCTTTTCATGTTACACCACAGGTTCCGAGACACGAGCTCCAGCCCAGCAGTAGCGATAGCATTCCAGTCGTAGAGACACAGTGAGTCCTCATTGATTTGAAGACAATATAATTTGATATATTTATTTATTTCTTTAGTTCAATTTTGCGGAGTTAGTTGGAGACATTTTCCTTCAACTCCTTATTCAGATAGTTTAGAGGCTTTCAGATTTACGTTCAGACTTATCTTTCAGATTGAGTTGTTTTGGGTATTTTCACCCACATGATTTTATTCAGTTAAACCTTATGGACTTACAGTTCTATGTATTCCGCATTATTATATCATGATTTGTAGTATACAGGTACAAATATCAGTCATGGGTTAGCTTGTGGTCCCTCGGGGTCATGAGCACCATGTAGCATTCCGGTTGAATCGGGGTGTTACACCTGCTGTGAACACTGAATAAAATCTCGAAGAAAACATATATGGAATTAAATTGAAATGCCATAAGGTTGAAAATACAGAAATCAATACTTAGCAAAACTACTAAAAAGGCTGATAATAACAACTGAAAACTGACTATCTATACTAGCCTGAAAGCCTCTAACTGAATAAGTAAGGAGTTGATGGGACAAGTCCCCAACTAACTTCGACTGTATGCTAAAACAAAAAAACTGAAATAACACAACTGGTTCTCGGTTCATGAGGACTCACCACTGCTTCTGCTACTAGTATGCTAGAATAACTAGGTACGACTGGGAACCTGTGCGTCCAAACCAATGATATGAAACATCATAGCCAAGAAATGAGTTTGCGATCAAAACTTTGAATGTACTGGTATTCTAAATGAGGTAAGACTGAGATGCATGGGTTTATGTGCATTAATGATAATCAACTGAATTAATAGTATGGGATAACTGAACATGAAGTAATAACTAGCTGAATGATATAAAGTAACTTAGTAAACATGTATGGAGAAAGGACTATCTGGTTAGCATGAGAATACTTAATATAAATGCGTGAAAGCTGTAAAATCTGAGAATGCAAGACCATCCATATAATATATTTTTAATAAAGTCTATAATTGAAATACTAAAATATGATAACTGAACAACTAATAAACTATATGCTATGGTCAAGCAAACCTAAAACTGAACAGAGTTCTATACTGAATACTGAAACAAAAACTGTGGGAGGTATCATCTAACCGGTATGCCCCAATCTGAGCTGATTGGGGTCCAACCTGTGACCCCAATTGGAAGGGTGTTAATACCATTCCACAAGTACTAATAATGGATGTAGAATCAGTCCCAATCTAGTGGGTAACCCCTGAGATCAGACCTAACTAGCGGGTGATCCCTGGCAGTTTCAGTCCTAAACTAGTGGGTGATATCTCATGACCTACAGTGTCTACGTAATTTTAGAATTTAGGGATTACTTCTAAGGACCCAGTCCTAACTAAGGGGTGAGCCCCCATCCCTAGGCTAGCTCGGTGCTGAATCCTACTCCCAACTGAACTGACACTAATTACTGACTGTGCTAGGTTTAATGGTACAAGGAACTGATTATGACAACTACTGAATGATAATGCTAATGGTTTATCTAAAATCATGCTGAAACTACTGAGATTTTGTAAACAGTTAAGTAACGGGTGTTCATAACCCTCCAGGACGGAAATATCACTAAGGACATATACAAGCTTTGAAAAAAACCTTAATAGGATATAATTACCCATAAACAACCACCTTGGCAATTTATCAAACACATGGAGATCAATACTTTAACATGGGGATGTTTTTAAACTTGATGAGATAGAATGATCACATGAAAAAAATCATAAATCGAGGATTTATTCTGAAATTCTCATGAACATGATATGGAAACCACAATATTTAAAGCATACTAAAGCTTTACGGACATATTAAGTAGCCATTGTTCAAAATCCTTTCATCTAATCATTTTATCAAACACTTGCAATGAATGGTTTAAACTAAGCATGAGAATAGTGTTAAAACTTGTAGTAGTAGCAAGATTTTTATATTAAATCACCAATTAGGATTTAAGTTAAACATACAACACCATTGAAACATGTAAGATTTAATATCACCAACAATTTCATGGAAACATGATAAAGATTCAAAATTCATATAAGTTCATGGACATAATCATAAAATATGTAATAAGGGCTAATTTCAATGAAAATAGATTGTAAACATCATGTTTAATCAAAATTCATAAAACCTTCATGGAGATAAATCATTATAAACATGAAATTTCATGATTTAAAATATAAATGGTAGATACTTGGACTTCATGGGTGAAAAGGGCCCATGGATGAACATCTAACAAACCTTAGAGCTTTAATCTTGAAAGATAATTCACTTTTATTGAACGTTCTTGGATTACAAATTATAATTTCATGGTTTTCATGAAGAAGGGTTTGAATCTTGTTCTTGAGAGATGATCTTGAGAGAAAACCCTTATTTTCTCGTTCTTGAGAGTGGAGAGGATTATGAGTGATGAGAAACTGATATTTCATCACTTAATAGGGTTTAATGTATAATTTAAGTCGTGGCAGGTGAGGAAAAAATCAAAATACCCCTTCAAATCCGAATAGAAATTGCTGAATTTCATGGGTGACGACTTGGGCTAATAAGTCATCACTTAGGTGATGGGCCATCAACCATGTCATCACTTTGAAGATCAAATTGATGATTTTCTACCTAAGACTGACGACTTGGGCTGATAAGTCATCTCATAGGTGATAGCCCGTCACCTTAGGTCGTCAATTAGTTGACAAACTGACATGATGGAGTAAAATGGGCATAAGTTCTCGCTATGATATTAGATTAAGGTGAAACAAAATGCGTTGGAAATAAGATTCAAAGATCTTTCATTTAATATATAGTATCTCATGTAACTCATTATGTACAAGGAGTAATAGTCTTTGAAATTTTATCCAAGGTGAAATGTTCGCTAAAACTTAATCAATAGAGGTGTTCTCTACTCTTCTTTGAGTTTTGAGATTTTTATGACCTCGACTAATGTAAGAGGAAATTTTTAAACTATGGTATTGATCATCACACATATATAGACATAAAATCATTGGGTTGCAGTCAACATACTTCATAACAATAGTTGCATTCTAGCCCAGAAATGTAGGGTGTTACAATATATCCCCATTGGAAACATTCGTCCTCGAATATGGATGGTTAGAATAAGAGTACTATACTTAGGTATCTGAGAGCATTTACTTAAATTGAACATATATGAATCTGAACGTGTTTTCATAATTGAGTCCAGGCATGATACCAGAACTAAACTGGCCTCGTGGATACATGCACTAAAATGAGAATGGTTATAAGGCTGAGATAGAAATGAGAGTCAACTTATGAATAACTATTACCTCTAGCTGGATCTAGTTTCATAAATAAAATATGAGAGATTTAGGACATGAAAACTCGGTGTATTATAATATATCTCCCTTGGGATAGTTTTTCCATTGAATAATACTGACTTGGCTGAATTACTAAGCAATGACTGAGATGATGCATGGGACACTTAGGAACTGAATCATGACTGAATATCTGGAATCTATAAAAATTACATAATGTGTGAACCGAATTGGATTCACAATTCGTATGGATGCGAACAAACTATCTCTTGGAAAGGAGATATTTATGAACTTCAGATAGTAAGACTAGATCGGAAGACGGTAAAGCCATAGGAACTATCTGCCTGAATGCTAATTTTGATTATTGGCTATACAAACTAACTCATACTGAAATCATATACTTAACTGGAGTATTTCTTCGACACACTTTCTATGAAGTTCTAATGACTTTGGGAGCAAAGAATCTATGCATGGTTTGAATAAGACATTTGAATAAGAATTCACAAAATGGCTAAAATTATTTAATATGGAACACAAACCTACAAAACATCAGCTAAACTAAAGCTACTAAGCTTTATGCACTGCAACTGCTAACTTTCAAGCTTAGACATACTCCTCGAATACTCTCTCAACTGTACCTTCCAACTTAATACTGCACCTCACCTGAGGCTACTGAAAATATTCGCACTATGTTCAAGCCTACTTAAATCTATAAAATGCACACATAACACTGTAATTCTTGTTTGAGTAATGAATTGAATACACTCTGTAGTTTCACAACTTCTCATCTCATGAAAAATTGTAATTTCCCCTTCAATAACTAAATACAACCTCTTATTAGCCATTCACTAATGTGTAATACATTTATCCACTTATACGCCAACATGATATTCAAGCCTATCTTCAAAACTACAGCCTCGAGTAAAACAAGCATGCAATAATCTTTCCTTAACATTAAACATTTACTCTCTCCCATCTAATCAATTTCTCTTCACTACATTATTTCTTAAGGAGAGGTCACTGAAAGACTAAAACATGAGGAACTGAAGCATGAATGAATCCTATACAAAACTTGACACTTAAAAGAGGCCTGAGGAGTAGAATATAAACATCACAGTTTCATTAAGAGATCTAAACTTAGGATGTATATGACATAAATTTGGATTTCTCTAATCATTAGGAGTGTAGAATGTATACTGAAACTAAACATACTATAAAGCATGAATACATGAGTCATTAGCTTTATGACTTGAGTTTGGAGTTCATAACTTTATGGAATATCATTTAGACTGCTGGTAAACTGGAACTCCTTTTCCTAAGAACTGGAAACGTACCTGATTTTCTATAAAGTGCGTGAATATGAGCTATGATCATAGGGATGATATGTAAGGCATGAGAAGATATCATGATGACTGAGAAACCTTCCACTAAGAAAAGAACGGGTTGGGCATCATCCGCTCCTACTACTTTTCTACACATATTAACATTACTACTAAAATATGAAAGTCTGACTTGGTTACTTGTTCTATCATCTCCCCTTTATCTTAAAGTCATCATTCTAAGTCTAAACCACTTAATAAATAACTGTAAAATGAACTATCAAAACCTTACCTTAGAATCTAGGGTATAACAATATGCATATATGATGAACTCACCCTGAAAAACTATACCTGATAGTGTAAAACCCACTGCTAGTACTTTCTTCTGAGCTAGAAGTCTTAACTTTCTATAGCCCCAATATTCATTATACAATAACTTAAACACTAACTAATTTAAAATTTTCAACTCTTCTTTCTATTAGCTCAACCTTCAAAGATTCAAACTTATATTCTAATACATAACATGGATATCCCCAAATCTTTAATAACCAACTACTTTCATCATAGCCTACAAATATCACATTCACAACATATGTTTCAAATCAACAAAATTAAATTCTTGCATACACTTCTTCAAGCCTACGAATTCACCTTTCATACAACTAGCCCCATGAAATAAATCTTCTCAAATTTAGATAACACTATCCGAACTCCACTACTATTGCTAAACTCTAGGTTTTATGCTTCTAACTCTAGGTCATATGCTATCCTAGAATACAAAGAAGGGATTTGAGGGAACAACTTACTTTGGGTTAGTGCACAAGTTTTCATTATCATGAATAAAATCTTTAAAACTTTAGAATATAATGGAACTGATGGGATACTTTTTAGCCTGTTGGAGTCCCATAACTCTCTATGGGGATTGTCTGAGAAAGCTCTATCTATATGGATTTAAGTTTGATTGTTTCTGTTACCTTGAATACAAGGAAGGGATGGCATGAATAGAGCAAAAATGAGAATCTATATAACTTTCTTAGAAGATCTTTCTATAGCACGATCTAAGACATAAAAGAAGGAAAACTTTTCCAAAAACATCTTGTAGCCTCTTGTACATAAGTATTTCGCGCTTCACACCTATGCACAAGACTTTACTCACCGTAGCTTTTAGACTCACTAGGACACCTTAAAAGCTTAGCCTCTGAGATAAAGATTATAATGACCCAGAAATACACCCAGGTCACCATATGGTGCTTATGGTCTCAAAAGACCACAAGCTAACCTATGATTGGTACTTGCTTTGAACACTGAATAAAATCTCAAAGAAAATATATACAAAATTAAATGAAATTCCATGAGGTTTAAAATACTAAAATCAATACATTCTTAAAACTACTAAAACTGCTAATAATAACAACTAAAAACTGACTATTTGTCTGTACTAGTCTAAAAGCCTTTAACTAAATAACTGAGGAGTTGATCGGATAAGCCCCCAACTAACTACGACTGTTTACGAAAACTAAGAAACTGAAATAACATTACTGGTCCTCGAAACATAAGGAATCATCACTGTTGCTACTACTGATGCGCTGGGATAACTAGTACGATCGGGAATCTGAGCATCCGAACTTATGATATGAAACATCATAGCATAAGAAACTGGTATGTGATCATTACTTTAAATCTACTGCTATGCTAAATAAGGTAAGGCTGAGATATACAGGTGTATGTGCATAAATGATAATCAACTGAATGAATAGGATGGGATAACTGAACATGAAGTAATAACTAGCTGAATGATATGTAGTAACTTAGTAAACACGCATGGAGCAAGGACTATCAGGTTAGCATGAGAAAATTGAATATAAATACGTGAAAGCTGTAAAATATGAGAATCCATGACCAAGCATATAATATGTTTCTAATATAGTCTATAACTGAAATACTAAAATATGATAACTGAATAACTGATAAACTGCATTCTCTGGTCAAGCAAACCTTAAACTGAACTGAGTTCTATACTGAATACTAAAACTAAAACTGTGGAAGGTATTATCTAACCTACTACCCCAGTTGGAAGGGTGTTAGTACCGTTCCATAGGTACTAACAATAGTTGTGTGGTCAGTCCTAATCTAGTGGGTGACCCCTAAGATCAGTCCTAACTAACGGGTGATCCATGAGAGCGTCAGTCCTAAACTAGTGGGTGGCATCACATGACCAATGTCGGCTATGTAGTTTTGGAACTTAGGGATTGCTTCTAAGGACCCAATCCTAACTAACAAGTGAGTCCTCATCCCTAGGCTCGCTCGATACTAAATCCTACTCCTAACTGAATTGATACTAATTACTGACTGAACTAGGTTTAACCGTATAAGGCACTGATTATGACAACTACTGAATGCTAATGCTAATGGTTTGTCTGAAATCGTTCCGAAACTACTGAGATTCTGTAAATTGCTAAGTAACAGGTGTTCATAACCCTCCAGGACTCGATTGAAATATCACTAAGGACATATATAAGCTTTGACAAAACTATAATAGGTAATCATTATCCATAAATAATCACCTTGGCAGTTTATCAAACACATGGAGATCAATACTTTAACACAGGGATGCTTTTAAACATGATGAGGTAGCATGATCACATGACAAAATCATAAACCGAGGATTTATTCTTAAATACTCATGAACATGACATGTAAACCACAATATTTAAAACATACTAAAGGTTTAGGAACAAATTAAGTAGTCGTTGTTCAAAATCCTTTCATCTAGGCATTTTATCGAACACTTGCAATGCACGGTTTAAGCTAAGAAAGGGAATAGTATTAAAACTTGTAGTAGTAGCATGATTTTGATACTAAATCACCAATTAAGGTTTAGGTTCAACAAACAACACCATTTAAACATGTAAGGTTTAATATCACCAACAATTTCATGGAAACATGGTAATGATTCAAAATTCATGTAAGTTCATGGACATAATTCATAAAATATTTAATAAGGGCTGCTTTCAATGAAAATAGATTTTGAACATCATGTATAATAAAAATTCATAAAAGCTTCATAGAGATAAATAATTATAAACATGAAATTTCATGATTTAAAACATACACAGTGGATTCTAGGACTCCATGCTTGAAAAGGGCCCATGGATGAAAATCTGACATACCTTAGAGCTTTAGTCTTGAAAGGGAATTGACTTTTCTTGAACGTTCTTGTATTGAGAAATATAATTTCTTAGTTTTCTTGAAGAAAGCCTTGAATGCTTTTATGGGAGATGATCTTAAGAGGAAAGCCTAATTTTCTTGTTCTTGATAGTGGAGTGCAGTATGAGTGATGAGAAAATGATATTTTACCATATAATAGGGTTTAATGGATGATTTAAGTCATGGGAGGTGAGGTAAAATAGAAAAATAGCCCTTCGAATCCGAATGGGAATTGCTGAATTTCATGGGTGACGACTTGGGCTGATAAGTCGTCACTTAGTGATGGCCCGTCACCCCAGGTCATCACTTAGAAGCTTAAATTGATGATTTCTTGCCTAAGGATGACGACTAGGGCTGATAATTCATCACATATTTGATGGCCCGTTATCTCAGGTCGTCACTTAGTTGACAAACTGATATGCTAGAGTAAAATAGGCATAACTTCTCACTCCGATATCGAATTAAGGTGAAACTAAGTGGGTTGGAAATAAGATTCAAAGTCTTTTATTTGATATGTAGTAGTCCATGTAACTCATTATGTACAAGGAGTAATGTTCATTGAAAGTTGACCCAAGTTGAAATGTTAGCTAACTTAATAAACAGAGGTGTTCATAACTCGTCTTTGAGTTTGGAAGAGGACATTTCACACTATAGTATTGATCATCACGCATATATAGACATAAAATCATTAGCTTGCGGTCTACATACTTCATAACAACAGTTTGCAATCTAGCCCAAAAATGTGGGGTATTATAATTTTACTCTAAATATGGATCAACGAATGGTTGCATGCTTTAGAATGAAGACTCAAAGATCTTTCATTTGAATGGTATTGGCCCCATAAATTTTTATATTCTAAGATATATACACATTTGAAGCGGACCCTAGTTTAAATTTATCTCAAAATTCAATCAGTAGGATCAATTTCAACTTAAATTTGTTGTAGGGGTGTTGTATGATTTTAGTAAATGTCTAATCCACTCTCATACTAAATAATTCGTCCTATAACTTATGGTGAAAGAAGTCATTGTATTTTTACCATTGATATTTCAGTAAAAATGAAATGGACCATTACATTATATACCAATTTACCCACCGTTTATCCCCGAATAGTCATTGAGGAAGAGAAGAGCCCTTAGCACAATTCATATACAATGGTTATGAAACTAATGCAACCTACCATAAACCTCAAACACCATTTGATAAAGCTTAAAGAACCATCATCCCATAATAATATAAACCAACTACATAATTAGCCTACGCCCCACATGTCAGTAAGTTCTATGCAAAATTACTAATCACTATGCAATAACATTCAGAGCGATAATGGAATAATGGGGAATGAAAAACTAAAAACTGTGTTCTCACTACTATTGTAGTATAGCTACAAACCGTAGTGATACCACTTTGGCAGTAAGTTATCATTGTTGCGACTTGGAAGACAATTGAGGTTACCCTTGTAGTGTAATTTTAGCGCTACAGTGGTTCCACTACATCGATATGTTTGCTACTATTACGGTACGAAGTAGTAACTAAAGATGCCATCCTAGTTCAATCAATTTCACAATACATCTCTCAAAATTTGACATTATAAACTAACTTTTTCATGGTAATCTCTAAGAATCAAGTTTTATAGATCTTTTTAGGCACGAGAAGTTTCTATGACTTAATGAATTCATTCTTTAATACATTAACCACTAAGCTATACCAATCAACACACCATGAACCATCATTCAAAACTAATTCACACAATGCTATTTTTCTAACCAAAACCATACTACTCTTGGGTTGTCATCTATATATTAGGAAAACGTTTAATGGGGAGATTACACCCTAACCATTTTTATGACATCACAACACCACCAATCAGACCACTATGGGGTTTCACACTCACATATATTCTCCAGCACAACTCATAGTTTATTTGACAAGATTAGAAACACCAACCAAGTATTAAGATATATCAATGGGAGGGATATGAATATGTATATAAACATCTATAACTCTACTGCCGAAATTAATACTACAACTAATGATCATCAACCATAGCCAAGTTAACTCATTTCACCAGCCTTATCAACGTAACTACATCATATTCAACAAATACTTTTAACCAATGTTTATTCACATACAATAAGCATATATTTAATATCAAATCATAAGTATCCAACTACAAGGTCTGTCTAGTAGACTTTCCTACTCACTAAGCCGATAAATATTGTCCTATCATTTTAATCATATCCTTAAATCTTAATCCATTATATTATTTCATAGCCACCATAGGATTTTTAGAATCGGTTAGTCTACCTTTAGGACATCAACATCCTTATCCTTCTAAGATCATTAAATTTAATTTACTAATTAAGATGGATAATTATCAACCATACAGTTAAGGTTTAATTTACAAATATCATGTAAAACCATTATTATCATCTCCCTTCTTTATATTTCAGGAAACAACCAATTTTATATACCTAGTCAATTTTCCTTATGTTAGTGACATCAACTACACAAATCACCTTATGTTTAAGTCACTAAGGTTGTGCAAATAATTAAGTTTATATAAATTCAACCAATTACTTTTAAGGCATCATTAATAATTCAACTCATTGACTTGATTATTCATACAAGGATTACCTAAAATCACTCTAGGCTAAGATATAATCATAAAATGTCAGATCACATATGATCCTAAGAATAATAATCAAATATTGGGGCCACATAAGGATCTCAATAATAATCATTGATGGTTCAGACCACATAAGGATCCTAATTATAATCATCTTAGATTGGGACTACGCAAGGATCCTATGTATAATCATGAAAAGTTTGGACCACACAAGGATGCCAATTATAATCATCATAGTTTAGAACACACAAGGATAATAAGTATATCATCAAAGACCAAATAGAAATCAAGGCATACCTCAAAATCACACCCAAAATCACGCCCAACCTTTACGATTCTCTGATAATTCTTTTGTAACAACTTATCTCAAATTACTCATGTTGATCATGTGCACTTAAGAATTTCACACATCAAATAGCAAAGTAATAGTATAATCAAATTAATAACTATCTATTTATGTAATACACATAGCATCTATCATAACACAACACAAAACTTTTAAGACACACAATATTTTTAGTGGGAATAATGGATCAAGTAATAAAGGACTTATGCTTATCAATGGCAAAGAAATCTATAAAATCACTATATCAAGCAAATTAATGACCTGAAAGTTACACATAATCATAATTCAAAACATAATTCACAACATTACAACACAAGTCCTATGCTTGTTATTGATCTCTACTGGTTAGAATATTACTATTCAAACCTTTCAAAAATTATTAAGATACAAATAAGGACTAAATAATCCCTATTGTAATGGTGGAGATACCAATTAGAATATGCTAGATACCAATTGGACTCAAATCGGGAAGAAAACATCGAAATACCACGATAAGAGAGAAAAAAGTGAGAAAGATTCCTACATGTCTTGTAACTTCCAATAGATTTGATGCAGACATCAAAACACTAATTCATTGGACTATAATGACATTTTATCTTATAATGGGAGATTTGTAACCTAAACTTTAATACCATGATATAACAACTCGATCCATGAATCATGTTGGCACCTACCTATTTCTCCATTAGATAGGAGAACCCTTACCACTCAACTATTCAACTAAGCACGGAACACCTATATTAGTAGTTTAAAACTAATTAATCCCCTAAATCAACCATGATCTTCTATCCAATTAGATTAGTTACTAAATACATTACAAAACAAATAACTCCTCATAACCTACTCTAAAATATAAGAGCACTAGATATAGAGTAGAAAAATCCATGACACAACATCCATGAAAAATAGAAAGGATATGATCTACTGTAGAATGATTAACCTCACTGCTATAGAGACTTCAATTGACCTATAACTTGGATATATCCCCTAAAGAAGATATAGTAAGTGTAGTATCAGTACAAACTACACGTATTGGTAGGTACAATTGGCTAACCATGGTTAGCAATACATAACAACATACATAAAACATGAAAGCTCATGAAAAGCATACATACTTAAAATTGAGCATATTTAAGTTACTTTGACTTCCAATCTATTACCTTTTTAATTTTAAGAAATATTAATTTTCCTTAGGGCATGAATAACTAACTACCTTGTATGAACTACTCTTAGCTATCAATTCTTATAAAATTACTGTAGAATAACAGTTCTATATACTTTTGCCCCTTAGTTCCTCTTTCTTCTTAATCCTCTTTCTTAACAATTCTAGTTCTCTATTATACTACTATTAACCACTGGGATTATAACAACCAAGACCATTACTAGACTCAATAACTTTGTAAGAAAGGTAACTATAACATATATCAATTTTACAACTCTCTACATAGGAGATCAATATTTATACAAAATTCAGGATATTTCTTATATTCACACTTTGCTACAATGTAAAATCACATCTACCAACATAACCATTCTACTAAAGTAATCATAGAATCTCATCAATAACTCGTCCACAAAAGAAACCATGACATATCATCAGTATAACTCGGCCTACCTAGGGAACCATGACATGTCATCAAAATAACTCTATCACTAAAAGAATGATGTGTGAGAAGATGCTAAAATATTTGAGGCTTTTAACAGAGAATAATTCAAAGGTCTTAAGCAAATTTTGTCATTTTTGATTATTTTATCTTTAATTTTATAGTAGAAGCCAAGATACAAGAGAACCAACAGGGATGGAATTAAAAGAGTTGAAATTTGAAGCAAATAGAAAAGAAGTATGGCAGACGACATTCTTGATAAGTCGTCATCCCTATGATAAGTTATCAGATATACCGTTAGCCTTAAATAGTGAATAGACCTTAGCTGAATATTGTGATGACATTTCCTGATAAGTCGTCAAAGAGTTAATAAGTCGTCAGAGTCATCGTCAGCCTTAGATAGAACATATGAGCTGCGGTAGAGAAGTGATGACATTGTCTAATATCTCATCACATCAGGATTCATCATCATCCTTAAGCAGAAAGTGCTAAAACTGAAGAGGGAGCTGATGACATTTATGATAAGTTGTCAGCCTCCTGATAAGGTTTCACAAAATGTCATCACCTGCTTGAGAAATTACTGAACTTTGTAATTTGTTTCCATAATTAGGGTGAACTAATTGAAGTATTGTTTAGGGTTTTCTTGGGGGCAAGCACTCGACATTTTGAAACTTATTCCAAGGGAGTTTACTTTTCTTTTTGGGGCTCTTAACTTAAAATTCAATATGCAGCTCTTTAATTGGGTTGTAAGATTTTCCTCTTGAACTTGGAAGAGAATCAACTTTAGACTTCATCTTTTGTAAGTTTAATTACTTTGAATGATGAATATAATTATTTCTATCTCTTTCTTTCTCATATGGAACTAAAACTCACAACTACGGTTGTCGGATGTATGATTATTCCTCTATGGATTTAATATTTGGTTAAGGTTCGAGTGATTGTGGGAACAACTTGATAATTCTTTTGTATTAGTTATTTTCTGTTGGTTACAAACAATAGGACTTGCTTACTTTTGATTTGCTTGATATAAGAAATCAACACTAGTAATAAGTGAATTATCAGCAAGGATTTGGGAAGGTTAATTCTCATCTAATGATTAATGATATAACAAGATTGATGAAATCGAGATAAAATCAGTATGAATAGAATGCTTTCATAAGTTTGAGAGAATTAGGGAGTTCAACATCTAGGTAGGTTGAGAAACACTTAGATGGATTGTCGAAACTGATAATTTGGTGTTTCCCATATTTCATGAGAATCCAATACTATAACTGTTATTCAATGGAGGATTACTAATCATAGTGATCACAACTCTTGTTTCTCTATATCATCTATTTGAAATATTGTAGTTTAAGATTTGAGCTCTGAAGCAAATTAAACTTTAACATTTGTTTGATCATTGAAAACCCGCATTTTATCTTTTCGTATCATTTGTTTGAATTTACTTTGTAGCTTTAATTTCAAACTAGTTTAATCGCCACTCACGTTGTTTTCTGTGGATTCGACCCTGACTCTAAAGTTGGGTAAATATATTGACGAAGACTGCCTTGCACTTAATTAACATATAAGTTCATAGTAATAAAAAATGGCACCATTGTTGGGGATCGAACCCAGGTCACCCACGTGACAGGCGGGAATACTCACCACTATACTACAATTTGGGTAAATAGTGGTGAGCAACTTTTGTGTTAAATTGTGTGAGATACGACCTAGTTCTCGTTGTGTGTTAAATCAAGAACTTGCTCGGTTGATCTTGCCTTAGTTGTAGGATAGCCGTTAGAAAAGGATCATATGTTGTTGTTGATATTATTCCACTTTTAGTCTAAATGACCTTCCCTATATGCATAATATCCCTTGATCCCTATTTTGAGCCTGAATAGCCTATTAATTTTTATGAAACCTATCACCGTCCCATTTATATCACAATGAACCTATTTTGGCCTGATCCTTCTTAGACACGGTGCACCTTGACTTAGGAAAATAGCCTACATTAAGGGTGGTTATCATAGGGGTGCGTGATGTAAAATAAATATGAAGAAAGGTAGAATAAAAAAAGAATAAAAAGATGGGTGTTGTGGAAAAAACAATAAAAGAAAAGTTTTGAAAGAAAAAAAAGAAGTGATTATATAAAAGACCGTACCCATATTGAATATATGTGATCAAGAAAAGAGAATAATAAAAAAAGGTTAATAAGTCAGACCCCAAAAGCTAGTATAATGTCAAGGAGGCTTAGTTACTTTAAATATCATCGAGTATAATACCAGGCCCTAGCCTACATTACAAGCCAAAGAGAAAACCTATAGTGATCCTAGTTGAACTGTCTAAAAGTATTGGTAATAAAAATGTAATGCCCCAATTTTCTGAACCAGAATGCTACACGGTGCTCATGACCTTGAGGGACCACAAGCTTACCATGACTGATACATATATCTGTACATTACATAATATATGAATATAAATGTGGAAACATAAACTGAAAGGCCATAGGTTCAATACTGAAACTAATCTGAATAATAACAATGTCTGAATAAAGTGGTATAACAATACCAAAACAAAACTGACATACTGAAATCTAAATCTAGTCTGTAATCTAGTCTGAAAGCCTCTAACTGTCTGAAGTAGGGAGTGGAAGGAACATTTTTTCAACTAACTCCCGACTACTAAAAGCCAAACTGAAATAGTGAAGTAATAAAGTAGTAATCATGTCCTCGGATAATGAGGACTCACTATTAACTCTGACTGCTGAAATCTGTAATGCTACTGCAGCTATGGAACTCATGCCTCTAAACCTATGGTGTAACATAAGAGAACACACCATAGCACAAATGCGCTAGTACGTATGAATGTAGTGAGTATACGAGTGAGGTTGGCTAAATGTAAAGGGGTTTATATGCATAAACGATGAAGACTAATATATACGTGAGAATACATATATGCATAATTAACTGAAACTGAGCTTGTCGTGATACTAACTACTGAGTTTGAATACTAAAGACATGAGTTTACTAATACTGAGATACTGAATAGATAAACGACTATGCTTGAAATTTCAAATTAAGAAGAACTGGTCTGATTGACTGTGTCTAATAGTCCTGAACTGAATAATGATAATGTAAGCTATGACAACTGATTAACTGATATGTCTATAATTATCAGCCTAACCAATTTAACTGATACTGAGCGACCATATCTGAAGTATAAATATTCTAAGAATGATTAAGAGTGACTAATCTTGAGATCAGGCCTAGCTAACGGGTGATCTCTGGAACTGATATTAAGAATACTCTATTGAATATGTGACTGAGATCAAGCCTATCAAATGGGTGACCTCTATAGGTACTGACACTGAATAACTTTATGTTAGACCAAGCCTATCTAGCGGGTGATCTATGAATCTGTGGAACTCTCTGAGTTCCTTATAGAGATTGAAGACTGTATCTGACAGTCCTAATTTCTGAGTTCTACTCTAAAGACTTATACTAAAATTACAATTGTAGGAGTTCTTACTTAACCGAGATGCCCCGAGTCTAAACTAGTGGGGTCTAACTGGTAACCCCAGATAGAATGGTGTCAATACTATGCCATGGGTAAAGACCTCTCTAGTCAAGCCTATCTAACAGATAACCCTCGTAGGAAGTCAAGCCTAAGGTAGTATAATAGTGAAGCCTCTCCAACGGGTGATAAGCCTTTTTCTGATGAGTGACTTCTACATTTTGCACTGGCTATGCAGTTCTAGAGTTTAGGGATTCCTTCTAATGACTCTGCCTCTTTGACGGGGAGCCTCCATCCTTGCACTCACTCGATGCTAGCTCCTACTCCCAACTGAAAGACTGTGAACTGATTCTTAGAAATTGTACTCGATCTGAACTGAAGCTGTTACTGAGTTTGTTACTTGACTGAGCTGACTGAGTTCACTTGGTTCCGTTATCTGATGGAATACTACTGAATCTATTATCTAACTTAATGATACAATGTTTTGAATTGATTTTTTGAATGCTACTGAGATCTGAGCTGAGTACTAAACTGAAGCTAGAACGATAACGATACTTAGATTACTGAGATTTCTTAAGTTCTCTAAGTGTCTAAGAGTTCTGAATTATGTAATTAACTGAGTTCTACTGATCATAGCACGACTGAGATTACCTTGAGATTGACTCAGCTCTAGGCACAGAGTTATATTTCTTTGGTACAATTACCCCCAGGACTCGTGGAAGGAAACTAACAGACATGATACTTCTTGATCATATGAATAACATCCACAATTGATAATACCATAAGTAGGGGATTTCATACTACACTTGGTTCTCTACACCTTATACATGAAAAGGTATACATATAACATAGGTATACATGCATACCTCAATATCATGGACATTACATTTCACATAACAACTCATAACAACAACACATATCAATAACATGGAATTCATGTGGAAACATAAGGAATAGAACATGGACTTGACATAGAAGAACTATTAAGTCATAAAAACATGGATTCTATCATTCTTGGCATTTTGTCAAACACCTTAAATGCATAACTTTGGGCATAGGTGTACTTATCAATTTGACAATCTTAATCCATCCAAAATTCATGGGTTTCAACTAACTTACTCACATGCTTCATGAAAAACATATCAAGATACAACCTTGAATCCAAAAAACAATCATCAACATGAATACAGTCATAAAACAACTAGGAAATCATAATTTATAATTTGGAACATGATTCTTGAGCTCTATGAATGAAAGGGATCCTTAGATGAACACTACGCATACCTTAGAAAGGAAACTTTGAAACTTAATTCTTGATTATCTTGGAAAAAGGACTTGAATCTTCCTTTTGGGAGATGATTTTAATAAAAAACCTAATCTTGTGGTTGAAACTATAAGAGAGGGTTTTTTAGATGGTTAACTAAAGAAAATAGGAGAAAGTTACGTCCCTTGAGGGTTTTAAGTCATGAGAGGTGAAGGAAAAAGACCAAAATACGCATAATAAACCACTTCCCAGTTGCTAAAAATCTAAGGCATATGACATTTGTGATAGGCTGTCAGAATTATGATAATTCATCACAAATGCCGTCACTGGGGGCTGGAATTGATAGATTTCTGCCTAAGGCTGACGACATTCGTGATAAGTCGTCAGACTTATGATAACTTATCAGAAATGTCATCACTGGGGGCAGGATTCTGCCTAAGGCTGACAACGTTTGTGATAAGTCATCACACTTGTGATAAGTTATCACGAATGTCATCACTCAGTTTTTCAGGCTGACATACTGGAGTAAAATAGGTATAACTTTTTGCTCTAGTATCAGATTTTTGTTGAAATTGGTATAGTTGGAAAGATAAATCAAAGAGAGTTTATTTCAGATATAATAGATCGTCTAATTCAATATATAAAAAGGAGTTATGGTCGATTAAATTTGACCTAAGTTTTGACGCTCACTAAAACTTGAACGATAGGAAAGCTTTCAACCTATGCTAAAGTTTGGGGACCTCTATGATCTAAATTGATGCTCAAATAGATTCCCACACATCATAATTTATTAACACATTAAATTTACATAGGACTCGAGGCATTTTGAACATCTACACATATGAATAATGGATTTTGATTCTACTCCGAAATGTGGGGCATTACATTATCTCCCTCTTGAAATCTTTCATCACCAAATGAAACTTGATAGACTCAGAATACTGATAAACTGAACTTACTTAAAGGACGTGAATTTTTGAAACATGACTATATGGATAGAATTACTGACATGCTGAAAATTCATAGTAAACACGCATATCTGATGCATGACTATTTGATGGAATTCTTATACTAAGCATGCATACCTAATGCATGAAATACATGAATGAGCAATTCTCATGAATGCATAACTAGATACACTTATAATTTGAGCTTCTACTATTGAGCATGCAAATCTAATGTGTACTATTTAGACATTTAGACATGCAATTTAATAGGTTTAAAGACATGAAAGCATGGAGAAATTATGGGCTATCTCTCCCTTGGGACTCTATGTCCCTCTAAGAAGGCTTACTTTACTGATATACTGGGGAGATGCACAGGGCATCTACGAACTGGATCATAACTAAATATTGGAGAGCGAAAACTAATTCTTGATGCATGAACTCAGTTATACTCGCAACTAATAAGGTACTCTGTCTTAGAATAGTTACCTTACAGAGATTTTTAATAGTATGAATGGATAGAAGTATGTGAAAAAAAACTATACGAACCTAATTGTTTGGCTGCTAAACTGAACTGCTGGCTTTACTAACTAACTCATACTGAAAACATAAGCTTAACTGAAGCATTGTTTCTGTATTATTTTAACTAAACCTTCCACTTTAGCCTCAAGTTATTATCATAAGTATGGGAACACATCACTAAACTCTAAACTTAACTACAAACAATCTACTCTAGGGTCTGTGATACAATAATTTACCTAAATGATAACTCCTCCTGAAAGACTGCACTTGAAAGTATAAAGTTCACTGCTAATACTATCCCAAAACTATCTGCGGGGACTGCCTGAGAAAGTTATATCTGTAGGACTTTGGGCTGCACTACTTCTTTTACCTTAAGAGTAAGTTAAAGTTGATAGGAAAGGAACATCATGAGAATCTGCATAAGTTTCTTAGAGAACCTTTCTATAGCATAATTTGAGACATGAAAGAAGGGAACCTATTACTAAAACATCTTATAGACTCCTGCACATAAATGTGGCGTACAACACACCCATGTACAAGACTCTACTAAATGCATCTTTCAGTCTTCCTAGGATACTATTGAACCTTAGGATCTGATACCAAGTTTGTAATGCCTCAATTTTCTGAACCGAAATGCTATACGGTGCTCATGACCCCGAGGGACCACAAGATAACCCATGATAGATATCTGTTCCTGTATGCTGCATAATATGTGCATATAAATGCAGAAACATGAAATGAAAATCCATAAGGTTCAATACTAAACATAATCTGAATAATAATAATGTCTGAATAAAGTGGTATCACAATACTAAAACCAAACTAAAATACTGAAGACTAAATCAATTCTGTAATCTCGTCTAAAAGCCTCTAACTATCTGAAGTAAGGAGTGGAAGAAACATACCTCCAACTAACTCCCAACTACTGAATGCCATACTAAAATACTGAAGTAATAAAGTAGTAATTATGTCCTCTAAAAATAAGGAATCACTCCTAACTCTGACTGCTAAAATCTGCAAAGCTACTACTACTCTAGAACTCGGGCCTCTGAACTTATAGTGTACCATAAGAGAAATAACCATAGTATAAATGCATCAATATATTCGAATGTAGTGAGTATATGAGTGAGGTAGTCTAAATACAAAGGGGTTTATATGCATGAACAATGCAGACTAATATAAGCGTGTGGATACATAAGTATGTAAGTAACTAAAACGTAGCTCGTGGTGATACTAACTACTGAGTCTGAACACTGACAACATGCGTTTACTGATACTGAGATACTGAATAGATAAACGACTATTCCTGACAGTTTAAATTATGAAGAACTAGTTTGATTGACTGTGTCTAACAGTCCTAAACTGAATACTGATAACGTAAACTATGACGACTAATATTACTTATATGTCTATATTGATCGGTCTAACAAATGTAACTGATACTATGCGACTGTATCTGACAGCCTAAATCTTCTAATAATGATTAAGAGTGACTAAGCTTGAGATCAGGCCAAACTAATGGGTGATCTATGGAACAGATATTGAGAATACTCAACTGAATCTGAGACTGAGATTAAGCCTATCTGAAGGGTGACCTCTGTAAGTACTAATACTGAATAACTTTACTGATACATGACTATTTAATGGAATTCTTATACTGAGCATGCATACCTGATGCATGAAATACATGATTGAGCAATTCTCATAAATGCATAACTGGATACGCAGATAAGATGAGCTTCTACAATTGGGCATGCAAATCTAATGCATGAATACTTGACTAAACCGACTCTTAAATGCTTGAATGAATATGTACTATTAACTGATACTAGCTTTGTGAGCAATATATGGACATGCAATTGAATGGGTTTAAAGACATGAAATCATGGAGAAATTATGGGGTATCTTTCCCTTGGGACTCTATGTCTCTCTAAGAAGGCTTACTTTACTAATATATTGGGGTGATGCATAGGGCATCTACAAACTGGATCATAAATACATTTTGGAGAGCTAAAACTAATGCATGATGTATGAACTGAGTTATACTCGCAACTATTAAGGTACTATGTCTTGGAATTGTTACCTTACTGAGATTTCTAATAGTATGACTAGATGTAAAGAAGTGAAAACAAGCTATGTGAATCTGATTGTTTGGATGCTAAACTGAACTGCTGGATTTACTGACTAACTCATGCTAAAAACTTAAGCTTAAATGAAGCACCACTTCTACATTCATTCAATTAAACCTTCCACCTTAGCTTCAACTCATCATCATAAGTCTGGAAACACTTCACTAAACTCTGAACTGAACTACAATCAATCTACTCTAGGGTTTGAGATACAATAATGTACCTAAATGATAACTAATCCAAAAACACTGCACCTAAAAGTATAAAGCTAACTGCTAGTACTACCCGAAACTATCTATGGGGACTACCTGAAAAAGCTCTATCTGTAGGACTTTGGGCTTCACTACTTCTACTACCTTAAGAGTAAGGTAAAGCTGACATGAATGGAACATGATGAGAATCTATATAAGTTTCTTTAAAAACCTTTCTACAGAAGAATCTGAGACATGAAAGAAGGGAAACTGTTCCTAAAACATCTATTATCCTCCTGCATATAAATATGACACAATACACCCATATCCAAGACTCTACTAGATGAGGCTTTCAGACTTCCTAGGATCCTATTGAACCTTAGTCTCTGCTACAAAGTTTGTAATGTCACAATTTGAATCAGAATGCTACACGATGCTCATGACCCTGAGGGACCATAAGCTAACCCATGACTAAGATATGTACCTGTACACTACATAATATATGAATATAAATACAAAAAGATGAACCGAAAGGCCATAAGGTTCAATACTGAATATAATCTGAATAATAACTATATTTGAATAAAGTGGTATCACAATACCAAAACAAAACCAAAATATTGAAGTCTGAATCTAGTTTGTAATCTAGTCTGAAAGCATCTGACCATCTGAAGTAGGGAGTGGAAGGAACATGTCTCCAACTAACTCCTAACTAATGAAATCCAAACTAAAATACTGAAGTAATAAAGTTATAATCACGTCCTCGGAGACTGAGGACTCACTGCTAACGACTACTAAAATTTGCAATGCTACTGCTGCTCTGGAACTCATGCCTTTGAACCTATGGTGCAACATAAGAGAAATCACCATGGCACAAATATGTCAGTACGTCTGAATGTAGTGGGTATATAAGTGAGGTAGGCTAAATGTAAAGGTGTTTATATGTATAAACAATGCAGACTAATATTAACGTGAGAATAAATACATACGTAGGTAACTGAAACTGAGTTTGTGGTGGTGCTAACTACTGAGTCTGAATACTGACAACATGAGTTTACTGATACTAAGATACTGAATAGATAAACGACTATGCCTGAAAGTTCAAATTATGAAGAACTGGTTTGATTGACTGTGTCTAACAGTCTTGAATTAAATACTGATAACATAAGCTATGATGACTAATATTACTGATATGCCTATATTGATCAGCCTAACCGATGTAACTAATACTAAGTGACTGTATCTAACAGTATAAATCTTCTAATAATGATTAAGATTTACTAAGCTTGAGATTAGGCCTAACTAATGGGTGATCTCTGGAACTGATATTGAGAATACTCAACTGAATCTGAGACTGAGATAAAGACTATTTGATGGGTGACCTCCGTAAGTACTGATACTAAATAAATTTATGTTAGACCAATCCTATCTAGCAGGTGGTCATGAATTTGTGGAACTATCTGAGTTCCTTACTGAAATTGAAGACTGTAAATTGAAACTGTAACTGTGGGAGTTCTCACTCAACTGAGATGCCTTGAGTCTGAACTAGTGGGGTCCAACTGGTGACCCTAGCTGGAAGGGTGTCAATACCATGCCAGGGGCAAAGACCTCTTTGGTGAAGCCTATCTAATGGGTGACCCTCATAGGAAGTTAAGCCTATGGCAGTATAATAGTCAAGACTCTCTGATGGGTGACAAGCCTTTTTCTGACGGGTGACTCCTACATCCTGCACTGGCTATGCATTTCTGGAGTTTAGGGATTATTCCTAATGACTCTGCCTCTCTGATGGGGAGCCTCCATCCCTACACTCACTCGGTACTCTCTTCTACTCCCAACTGAAAGACTCTAAACTGATTCTTAAAACTTATACTCGATCTGAACTGAAGCTGTTACTGAGTTTCTTACTTGACTGAGCTGACTGAGTTCACTTGGTTCCGTTATCTGACAGAATACTATTGAATATATTATCTAACTGAATGATACTAAGTTCTAAATTGATTTCTTGAATTCTACTGAGATCTGAGTTGAGTACTAAACTGAAGCTAGAATGATAACGATACTTAGATTACTGATATTTCTTAAGTTCTATAACTGTCTGAGAGTTCTGAATTTTGTAACTGATTGATTTCTACTGATCATAGAATGACTGAGATTATCTTGAGACTGACTTGGCTCTAGGCACACAGTTATATTTTAATGGTACAAGTACCCGCAGGACTTGTGGAAGAAAACTAACAGACATGATACTTCTTGATCATAGGAATAACATTCACAGATCATAATACCATAAGTCGGGGATTTCATTCTACACATGGTTCTCAACACCTTATACATGAAAGGGTATACATATAACATGGGTATACTTACATACCTCAATATCATGGACATACCATATCACAACAACAACTCATAGCAACAAAATATATCAATAACATGGAATTCATGTGGAAACATAAGGAATAGAACATGGACTTGTCATTTAGGCACTATTAAGTCATAAAAACATGGAGTCAATCATTCTTGGCATTTTATCAAAGACCTTACTTGCAAAACTTTGGGCATAGGTGTATGTATCAATTTGACAATCTTAATCCATCAAAAATTCATGGGTTTCAACTAACCTATTCACATGCTTCATGAAAAACACATCAAGATACAACCTTGAATCCAAACAACAATCATCAACATGAATATTGTCATAACAAAATAAGGAAATCATAATTTATAATTTAAAACATGATTCTTGAGCTTCATGGATGAAAGGGATCCATGGATGAACACTACGCATACCTTAGAAAGGAAACTTTTAGGAGTTGCTGGAGATTTTTTGGATTGGGAAACTTAATTATTGATTATCTTGGAAAAAGGGCTTGAAGCTTGCTTTTGGGAGATGATTTTAATAAAAACCCTAATCTTGTGGTTGAAAGTGTAAGAGAGGGTTTTTGAGATGTTTAACTAAAGAAAATAGGAGAAAGTTACATCCTTTGAGAGTTTTAAGTCATGGGAGGTGAAGAAAAAAGACCAAAATACCATTACTAAACCGCTTCCCAGTTGTAGAAAATCTAAGGCTGACGACATTTGTGATAGGCCATCATAATTGTGATAAGTCATCACAAATGTCGACACTGGGGGGCTAAAATTGATAGATTTCTACCTAAGGCTGACGAGATTCATGATAAGTCATCACATTTGTGATAACTTATCCGAAATGTCATCACTTGGGGAACGATTCTGCCTAAGGATGACGACGTTTGTGATAAGTCATCACACTTGTGATAAGTTATCACGAATGTCGTCACTCAGTTTTCTACGCTGACACGCTGGAGTAAAATGGATATAACTTTTTGCCATGGTATTGGATGTTGGAAAAATTGATAATGTTGGAAAGATAAATCAAGGATATTTCATTTGACATATAGTAGGTCTTGTAATTATATATATACAATGAGTTATGGTTGATTGAATTTGGCCTAAGTTTTGACGCTCACTAAAACTTGAACGATAGGAAAGCTTTCAACTTGTGCTTGAGTTTGTGGACCTGTACGATGTAAATTCATGCTCAAATAGATTCCCACACTACATAATTTGTTAACACACTAAATTTACATAGGATTTGAGGCTTTTGGAAAATCGATGCATATGATAATAGATTGTCATTCTAGTTCAAAATGTGGGGCATTATATTATCTCCCCCTTGGAATCATTCGACCCCGAATGGAATAAGATAGACTGAGAATACGGATAGACTGATCTTACTTAGAGGACGTGAATTTTGGAAACATGACTATATGGATAGAATTACTGACATGCTGAACATGCATATCTGATGCATGACTATTTGACAAAATTCTTATATTGAGCATGCATACCTGATGCATGAAATACATTACTGAGCAATTCTCATGAATGCATAACTGGATATACTGATAATTTGAGCTTTTACTATTGAGCATGCAAATCTAATGGATGAATACTTGACTGAACTGACTCTTAAATGTTTGAATGAATATGTACTGTTAACTGATACTAGCTTTGTAAGAAACATTTAGACTTGCAATTGTATTGGTTTAAGGACATGAAAGCATGGAGAAATTATGGGGTAACACCCTCTTAGGACACTATGTCCCCCTAAGAAGGCTTACTTTACTGATACACTAGGGTGATGCACAGGACATCTACGAATTGGATCATAACTAAATATTGGAGAGCTAAAACTAATACTTGATGCATTAACTGAGTTATACTCGTAACTACTAAGGTACTCTATCTTGGAATAGTTACCTTTCTGTGATTTATGATAGTATGACTAGATGGAAATATATGAAAGTAAACTATACGAATCTGATTGTCTGGCTGCTGAACTGAACTGGTGGTTTTATTGACTAACTCATGCTGAAATCTTAAGCTTAACTGAAGTACTGCTTCTGCATTCTTTAAACTAGACCTTCCACCTTAGCCTCAAGTCATCATCACAAGTCTGGGAACACATCACTAAACTCTAAACTGAACTACAATCAATCTAATCTAGGGTCTGCGATACAATAATGTACCTAAATAATAACTCATCCTTAAAGACTGCACATAAAAGTATAAAGCTCACTACTAATACTCTCCTAAAACTATCTGCGGGGACTTTCTGAGATAGCTCTATCTGTAGGAATTTGGTCTTCACTACTTCCACTACCTTAAGAGTAAGGTAAAGCTACAAGGAAAGGAATATGATAAGAATCCACATAATTTTTATAGAGAACCTTTATATAGCAGAATCTGAGACATGAAAGAAGGGAAACTATTCCTAAAACAACTTATAGCCTCCTGGACATAAATGTGGCACGCAACACACCCATGTACAAGACTCTACTAGATGCGGCTTTCAAACTTCCTTGGACACTATTGAATCTTAGGCTTTGATACCAAATTTATAATGCCTCAATTTTTTGAACAGGAATGCTATATGGTGCTCATGACCCCGAAGGACCAAAAGCTAACCCATGACTGATATCTGTACCTGTACACTGTATAATATATGAATATGAATATGGACACATAAACTGAAAGCACATAAGGGTCAATACTGAACATAATCTGAATAATAAAAATGTCTGAATAAAGTGGTATCATAATACTAAAACAAAACTAAATTACTGAAGTCTGAATCTAGTCTCTAATCTAGTCTGTAATCTAGTATAAAAGCCTCTAACTGTCTAAAGTAGGGAGTGTAAGAAACATGTCTCCAGCTAACTCCCAACTACTAAAAGCCAAACTGAAATACTGAAGTAATAAAGTAGTAATCATGTCCTCAGAGATTGTGGGCTAACTACTAACTCTAACTATTAAAATCGACAATGCTACTGCGGCTCTGGAACTCGTGCCTCTAAACCTATGATGTAACATAAGAGAAAGCACCATAACGCAAATGCATTAGTACGTCAGAATGTAGTGAGTGTGCGAGTGAGGTAGGATAAATATAAAGGGGATTATATGCATGAACAATACAGACTAATATAAATATGAGAATACATACATACGTAAGTAATTAAAACAGAGCTCGTGGTGATACTAACTACTAAGTCTGAATACTAACAACATGAGTTTACTGATACTAAGATATTGAATAGATAAACGACTATGCCTGACAGTTCGAATTATGAAGAACTGGTCTGATTGACTGTGTCTAAAAGTCCTGAATTGAATACTGATAACGTAAGCTATGATGACTGATATAACTGATATGTCTATGATAACCGGCCTAATCAATGTAACTGATACTGTACGACTATATCTGACAGTCTAAATCTTTTAATAATGATTAAGAGTGACTAAGCTTGAGATCAGGCCTAACTAACGGGTGATCTCTAGAAATTATATTGAAAATACTCAACTGAATCTGAGACTGAGATCAGGCCTATTTGATGGGTGACCTTTGTAAGTACTAATATGGAATAACTTTATGTTAGATAAAGCGTATCTATCGACTGGTCTATAAATCTGTGGAACTATCTGAGATCCTTACTGATATTGAAGACTGTATTTGACAGACCTAATTTCTGAATTTTACTCTAAAGTCTGATACTGAAACTATAACTGCAGGAGTTCTCACTTAACCGAGATGCCTCAAGTCTGAACTAGTGGGTTCGGACTGGTAACCCCAGCTGAAAGGGTGTCAATATCGTGCCATGGGTAAAAACCTCTTTGGTCAATCCTATCTGATAGGTGACCCTCATAGGAAGTCAAGCCTAAGGCAGTATAATAGTCAAGCCTCTCCGACGGGTGACAATCCTTTTTTTGTCGGGTGACTCCTACATCCTGCGCTGGCTACATAGTTCTGGTGTTCAAGGATTACTCCTAATGAATTTGCCTCTCTGACGGGGAGCCTCCATCCCTGCACCCTCTCAGTGGTAGCTCCTACTCATAATTTAAAGACTCTAAACTAATTCTTAGAACTTGTACTCGATTTGAACTGAAGCTGTTACTGAGTTTCTTACTTGACTGAGCCGACTGAGTTCACTTAGTTTTGTTATCTGACGAAATACTACTAAATATATTATTTGACTGAATGATACCAAGTTCTGAATTGATTTCTTGAATGCTACTAAGATCTAAGATGAGTACTAAACTGAAGCTAGAATTATAACGATACTTAGATTACTGAAATTTCTTAAGTTTTGTAACTGTATGAGAGTTCTGAATTCTGTAACTGACTGAGTTCTACTGATCATAGCACGACTGAGATTATCTTGAGAATGACTTGGCTCTAGGCACACAGTTATATTTTTTGGGTACAAGTACCCCCAGGACTCAATGGAAGGAAACTGACAGACATATACTTCTTGATCATAAGAATAACATCCACAATTCATAATACCATAAGTGGGGGATTTCATACTACACATTGTTCTCATGTCCTTATACATGAAAGGGTATACATATAACATGGGTATACTTGCATACCTTAATATCATGGACATTCCATATCACAACAACAATTCCTAACAAAAATACATATCAATAACATGGAATTCATATGGAAACATAAGGAATAGAACATGGACTTGTCATTTAAGCACTATTAAGTCATAAAAATATGGATTCTATCATTCTTGGCATTTTATCAAACACCTTACATGCACAACTTTGTGCATAGGTATACTTATCAATTTGACAATCTTAATCCATCTAAAATTCATGGGTTTCAACTAACCTACTCACATGCTTCATGAAAAACACATCAACATACAACCTTGAATCCAAACTTGTGATAACTTATCAGAAATATCATCACTTGGGGGCTGGATTTTACCTAAGGATGATAATATTTATGATAAGTCATCACACTAATGATACATTATCACGAATATCCTCTCTCTATTTTCCAGGCTGAGATACTGGATTAAAATGGTTATAACTTTTTGCTCCGATATCAAATTTGAGCTAAATTGGTATCGTTGGAAAGCTAATTCAAAGAAATTTCATTTGACATATAGTAGGTCCTATAATTATTTATATACAAGGATGTATGGTCTATTGATGTTAACCTAAGTTTTGAGTTAGGGGACCTCTATGATATAAATTCATGCACAAATAGATTCCCACACTACATAAATGGTTAAAACACTAAATTTACATAGGATTCGAGGCTTTTGGAACACCTACGCATATGAAAAATGGATTTTCATTCTAGTCCAAAATATGGGGCGTTACAGAAAATAAGGGCAAGCCTATGGTATTCAGCATACGTTGATTAGAACTTTATTCTGAGAGTGAGTGTATGGTGATTGTCGCCATGGTTACATATGTAATGTCTAATATAAGTGAAGTGGTGGACTTCTTTTTATTGAGGGCACACTGGTTACGTTGCTAGTTGCTAACTTGTTTGGATAGTGTAAGTTTGATACATTCATGGTTGTTGTTGCTGAATTGATGCCATATCTTGATTCTTGTGTGTCCCATTGTTGTTATTCAGTAGCATACACAGTTAATATGGAATTGAATGACCTTGGAGAAAGTAAAGATGGTTTTGAGATAATATAGATGATTGACTACCAAATGTACTTTGTATTCTCTTGGTTGTGTTTTAGTTGCTTGAGGACAAACAATTGTTTTAAGTTGAGGGTGATGATGTGTGAGCAGACGCTAAAACATTTGAGGCTTTTAACAGAGAAAAATTGTAAGTTCTTAAGCAAATTTTGGCATTTTTGATTGTTTTATCTTTGATTTTGCAGTAGAAGCCAAGATACAAGAGAACCACATGGATGAAAGTAAAAGAGTTAAAATCTGTAGCAAATAGAAGAGAAGTGTGGCTGACGACATTCCTAATAAGTCCTCATCCCTATGATAAGTTATCATACATACCGTCAGCATTAAACTGTGAATGGAACTCAACTAAAAGTTGTTATGACATTTCCCGATAAGTAGTCAAAGGATTGATAAGTCATCAGAGTTGTCGCCAGCCTTAGGCAGACATGTGAGCTGAGGTGGAGAAGTGATGACATTTTCTGATATGTCGTCACATTTTTGATAAGTCATGAGGATTCATCGTCATCCTTAAGCAGGAAGTGCTAAAATTGAATAGGGAGCTGGCGACATTTCTGATAAGTTGTCAGACTCCTGATAAGGTGTCAAAAAATGTCGTCACCTGTCTGAGAAATTACTAAATTCTGTGATTTTTTTCCATAATTTGGGTGAACTATTTAAAGTATTGTTTAGGGTTTTCTTGGGGGATGGGACTCGATATTCTGGAACTTATTACAAGGGAGTTTACTTTTCTTTTTGGGGGCTCTTAACTTAGAATTCAATATTCAACTCTTTGATTGGGTTCTGAGATTTTGCTCTTGAACTTGGAAGAGAATCAATTTCAGACTTCATCTTTTGTAAGTTTAATTACTTTGAATGATGAATATAGTTGTTGCTATCTCTTTCTTTCTCATGTGGAACTAAAACTCACAATTAGGGTTGTGAGATCTATGATTATTACTCCACAGATTAAATATTTGGTTAGGGTTCGAGTGATTCTGGGAACATCTTGATAATTCTTTTGTATTAATTATTTTCTGTTAGTTGCAAACAATAGTCCTTACTTACTGTTGATTTTCTTGAGGTAAAAAATCAACCCTAGTAAGAAGTGAATTGTCAACGAGGATTTGGGAAGGTTAATTTCTCATGTAATGATTAATGCTGTAACAAGATTGATCAACTCGAGATAAAATCAGTATGAATAGGGCATAGTCTATATAGAAGAGGTAGTAGTCAACTCTGGATGCATAGGTTAACTGCTACCTCGAATTGGCTCCAAGTAACGCCTGAATCAACTGCCGTGGGGTGTACTCATACCTGGACCTGCACCAAAAGGGCACAGTAGTGTTTAGTACAACTTGTACTCTGTAGGTATCATTGGACAACTAAGTAAAGTAGAAAATAAATCATACAAAATACACACTATGGGCATGTCAATTACAAATATGAAATTTTCCTAAGTGGTAGCCCACACTGTCTCCACTAAAATTTCTAAATTATTCATACATATCACATTCAAATACGACAAGGAAAATATAGGTACTAAGATATTACACATACAAGTACAAAGAAAGAAATACACATAGACAGGTCATTAAGGACGATAAATACAACTCAAAAAGAGCACAAGGTAAATATAAATACTATGAGAATAATGATGATGATATGCTAAACGAGGTTGTCGCACAACCTCCATATACACCAAAAAAGTTGTTCACTAGAGGTAGGACCTATGGGGGGATCGTCAACCGTTATACAATTCATATCCAATACCAATATCTATATTTCCTCTCCAACATTTTTATTGGTAAAGTGTTTTTAAGGATATCACATTTTCTATCAAAAAAGCCAATGTTTGCAGTATTTCTATGGTGGTACTAATTTTTTCTAAATGTATATGATATAAGGATATAATATTCACAACCAACCAGAATGAGAATTTCCATATCCAACCAATATACCAACTAACTAAGCCAAAGTCTACTCAAAGTTCCAACCATCCATGAAATCCAACATAATCCATATGCTAATAGAGTAAAATACACCAACAAATGCCATTAATAAAACACAAATTCCAATTTAGGATTTTTCATCAAACAACATACAACCATTGTCACATAGACAGGGCCAACAATATCATATAAGACTCCACATGGTCAAGTATAGAACATAATGTCCCCAAAACCACCAATAAGAAATAATATAGGCCCCTACACGGGCATAACATAATAATATTGCCATTTTCATGTATGGTTCCTATTCTAATAACATGATTTTATACCAAAGGTAACTACCCAACCTAATATGAAGAAAGTTAAGGAATAAACTATCTCAAATTTTGAAAATTGGTCCAAAAAGTCATCAATCTGGAGCTTTCCCCTCACAAACGGACTCAGTATCAACTAAAACATATGAATACAAAATGTAAGCATCAAAAGAAAGCCAATGATACCCATATTGCCTATTTTTAAGTCAAGGTCAAAACAGACCCCCAAAATGGGTGTTTTGAAAAAAAGATAGAATCAAATTTTTGTCCAAAAATATGTCATCCATGATTAAAGGAACTAATAGAAGATAACCCAAGTAGAAATGGGGTGAAGTTGTGGTTAAAATCAACGAAATATAATTTTAGGCCTGTATGGCCAAAATTTCCAAATTTCACTTGTAGGTCTAAGTTTTGATGAAGTTTAAAAGATAAAAATAAAAAAAAGTTAATAGAAATAGGAATTTAGAGCTTACCAAATCTTAAAAATGAAAAAAATTGCTCAAAAATTAAAAATCCCAAGCTCCAAATCTAAAAAATTATGAAAAATCACGAAAATGGGTTATACAAATGACCCAGGCATTACTTAAGCAATCATCGGGTCACTTAAGAGACTATTTCTTAAGAGACCGAGATTTGCTTATGTGTTACTTCGCCTGTCAGCATGTGTTGTGTAATCGACCCCATTGTTGATTAACAGACGGTTGAACACACAACATAGAAGTCGCATAAGCAACATCTAGGTTGCTTAGTTTTATTACTTAAGTAAAGGAAATTTTGATTAAACAAGTGCACTCACTGAAGACATGGAGAATTCCAAGTCTCCGGAGGCCCCTTGAAATTCAATCATAATCTCGAAAACACAAACAAACAATGCTACCTTATCAAATTTGATGCTCCAAACTCAATGACGATATCAGATGTTTAAAAAAATATCATTTTCATAAAGTTAAACCCTGACACCTAATTTCACAACTTTTTGATGAATGAGATACAAAAGTCGTAAAACCATACCAACCATGTTGCAAACCTAAAATTTATGTTCCTGATTTGCTGGCATAGTCCATTTTTCCATCTGATACACAGATCAAAAAATATTAATCAAAGTAAACCATAAGGCCTTTCAAGCCACCAAAAACCATAATTTCACATAAATCACACTAAAATGTATTAGCAATTATGTCAATCATCCCCACACATCATAAATAGCACAAAACAACCACAAAAAGGGGTAAAAAGGTCAAATAACATAATAATAATTATTTCACATAAATTATCAAAAAATGAAGTCATTACATCATCTACCTCTAAAAATCTAGTTCATCCTCGAACTTAAGGAAAGAGAAGTACCTAAATTAGCAAAACATTGGGGGTACCTTGTACATATATCAAAGTTGACCTCCCAAGTAGCCTCATCTGCAGGTCGATAATGCTATTGGACCTTAATCACTCGAATATCTCTAGAACACAATCGTGTAACATCCTTTAAAAATGAAGACAGGAACCTCAACAATAATTAACCTCTCATCTAACTGGACTGAATCCTAACGAATGATATGAGACTCATCCAAAATGTTACGCTGAAGAATAAAAACACAAAAAACTAGATGCACAACTAAAATATCCAGGGGCAATGCCAACTCATAAGCAATATCACCAATATTCCAAAGAATCTCAAATGGGCTAATATACCTAGGGATAAGATTTCCCTTCTTCATAAACTCATCATGTCATTTATTTGTGAAACTGAAAGGAAAACTCAATCACCAATAGTAAATCTTAGGGCATGAAGTCTACGATCTATATAGCACTTCGACCTACTTTGACTCGCTCAAAGTCAATCCTAAATGACCCACACTCTATCCAAGAACTCACAAAGAAAGTCCATTCTTGAGGTCTAACCTCAAAAACCTCAAACCAACAAACTAGAGAGCTACAATGTCTACCCTACAAAGCCTCAAAAAGAGCCTTATATTTTAGAATGGTAGCTTTTATTATACCTAAACTATGCCAAAGATAGATGTTTTTCCTATTGACCACCAAAGTCTATCATACAAGCATAAATCATATTTTGCAAAGACTAAATAGTCTGCTTTGACTGAACGTGGTTCTTAGGGTGGAATGTTATACTAAGATCAACTCGGGTATCCAATATCCTCTTGAAAGGTCTTCCAAAAGTACAATGTGAACACTGAACCTCGATCAATGATGATAAACATTATCATACCATGAAGACCATAATCTCACAAATGTAGATACAAGCTAACTCCTCAGCACTGAAGCAATTTAAACTGAAATGAAATGAGAAAATTTGGTCAATCAATCCATGATGACCTAAACACTATCAAAACCATGAGAAGTACTAGGCAATCCAGTCACAAAGTCCATTGTGATACATTCCTATTTGTACCAAGAATGGATAACCTTTGAAGCAATCCACTTGTCCTTAAATACCAAGTTTTCACTTAGTGGCAATATAGGAAACAAGCTACAAAATTTGCTACATCCTTCCTTATACCATCCCACTAATAATGCTGCCTCAAATTATGATGCATCTTAGTCACTCCTAGATGTATGGAATACCTATATAAATGGGCCTCCTCTAAAATAAATATAATCTAATCAATCACCCACTCTCGACACATGACTTGGCCTTCAATCCCAAAACACCATCTGAATCAAGTGAGATTTTCTTAGCCTCACCACTGAACAACTTGTCCTAAGTCACTCATAACCCAATATCATCAACTGATGATTCCAAATCTGCTCCATCAAAAAGTACCTAGTCTCCATGAAAGACAAAATATTCCAGGTTTCAAAATATCAAGCCCAAATATATAGTTAGCTACAAACTAAACCTTAAAGGCCAAAAACCTCTTCAAGGTCTAGAGATGAACCAAACTACCCATTCTAGTTGATTCAAGCTAATGGAATTTACAACCACCATATCCTTGCCTGGATGATCAAGAATAGTCAAGTCATACTCCTTAACCAACTTAAACCAACTGAGCTGCCCATATTAAAATCTCACTTGGTTGATGTCGCCTAAATTATACCTTTGAGAAAGTACATTTCAGTCTTTTTTAAATAAAGAATCCAAGCATAGGTTGGGTTTGAAACCACAAGGATTATGCTGAATATCTCTCATGAATTGAGTAAAGTAGATGAACAATGTAGGAAAGTAAATTGGGAAATTTTGTACAAAATAGTAAAGTAGTAACAAGTCTTGTTCTCTTTTGGTTGAAGTCAATATGTGATGAATAATAAGACTGTATTCCCCTGGCTTTCTAATTCCATAGACATATCATGGTCCATCTAACTATGTCAGTGCCTAACATGTAGAATCAAATAAGCTATATATCAGGAAATGTCTTGGGAGTGCCTTTGGTAAATTTCACTCATCACCTTATGGGTGTCAGAGTGTCGCCTTACTAACTCTTATATTGGATATTAGATTAACAATCTCTTTTTGGGTGTCAGGTTAATTAGATAAGGGTTGGTAACCTTAAATTATTGTTGCAATCTTTTTTCCTAATCTCAAACTCTCTTTTAAAGGTGTTATTGAATACAAACAAGTTCATAACTTTTGCAGTGGTTCAAAGATCAAAGAAATCAAAGAAGATCATAATACACGCATAAACACTGAGTTAGAAAGACCTTGATCTTCCTGTACTTTGTCATTCTGTCAGGGTTCCTACAACCCTAGTTAGGTGGTTTAGTAGCTTATGTGTGCAAGAACATCCATATAATTTAGAAAGAAAGAATACGAATAAACTTACAATAATTTAAGAATAAAACCCAGGATCTGAAACTAATAATCCACCAAAAAATAAAAAATAGATTCCAATATCTAATGTAAAATATGAAAATCAATGTAGTGTTGTGGATATAAAGCGTATGTAAACGAATAAAACAAACCTAAAAAGGGTATTTATAGTTCACATTAGTGACAAAAAAACCCTAACCAAAATTAATAAGGAAAATTGTGTTGGTGACGACTTACAGACCTACTTATGCGTCATATGTGGTACTTATGGTCCCTTTAGTGGATCATAGGTGTTAGACAAACTTTAGATCTCTAGAATGCTACCCATGATGGTACTTATGAGGGGTGTAAGTAGTATTTAAGGGGTGTAAGTGATACTTATTCTCCTTAAGTGTAATGAATTAATTATAAGTGATTTTTATGAAATATTTATTTCTATGTGATTTGACCACTTTAGCCCTCTCAATTGTTGCTTTATGGTATCTCTAGAGTATGGGGATTATTGGCATGGTTCGTTGTGTAATTTAGTGTGATTTATTTGTAATTGTAGTTTTTGGTGGCTTGAAAATCCTTAAGTGGAATTTGGTCAATATTTATTGATTTGTTCATTGATTTCTAAACTGAACTACACCAAAAGATCTGAAACATCAATTTAAGGGTGGAACATGGTTGGTGTGGTTTTATTACTTTTAAATCTTATTTCGACCCTCAGTTTGGAAAGTTCTAAAGTAGAGTTATGGGGGTAAGCTTTATCAAAAAATTTTTTTTTAAATGTGGTATCCTCATTGGATCTGAAATGTTGATTTTGGGTTAGTAGCGGGGTTGGTTTGGTTTTGTCGATTTTCGATCCAATTTGACCATTGGTTTTGAAATAGTATAAATAGGGTACCAGAGGTTAATTTTATAATAATGACATTTTTTCATAAATTTTATGATTCTACTGGATCTGGAACGTGTATTACAATCAAATTTAACAATTGGATCATTGAGTTTCGGAGGTCAAAAAATATTTTTTGGGACAGTTTTGGGACATTTATGACATTTTTCATAAATAGGGTTCCCAATGAGTTCCCGAGGTAAAAAAAGTTTTTGAAATTGCTTGCACTAGGGTTATCACGTCTGTGAGGTTTCGATTATGTAAGTGATACTTAGAACCTTTGACCACATCACTTAAGAGATAAAAGTGTCGCATACGGAACCATCACTGAGTATAAGACCTCAAATTCATAATTTTGACATTTTGTGGTAAGCTACGATTTTGACAATTTTTGATGCTTTTTTTCTTTTAGAATAATTATCTATAAATTTAGTATTATATTTTTATCATTTCCCAAGAACTTCCAATTTATTTTCATGATTTTCACCTAATCCGAGAATTAAAACCCTATTTCCCTTATTTTTGAGGCTTGAGAGCTCGGATTTGGATGATTCCAAAGGGATTTACATGATTTCTTTCACAAGTAAGTTTATAATCTTATAATTATCATTTTTCTCTTGATTTTATCTTCAAAACAACTTCAAATTATTTATTTTAAATATGGTTGTGTGGGGTTTTTATTGGTAAATCTTGAATATTTTTTCTTTGCTTAGAATCTCATTTTTCATTTGTTCTCGCATGGATTTTAAGATCTAGACTCCTATGATATTTGTTTCTAAAATAAAATTATGATTTTACCCATTATTTTTAAAAATCCATTTTGTGGGCCGATTTATACCTCGACTAAAAAATAGGTAGTATGATTATTGTCTTTGTATACATAGATTTTATATTTGTATGTTTTAGCTAGTTTTGGGTCAGTTTGTGAGATAAAATCTCCATGGTGAAGGCTTCTTGGATTGGTTATCGACATCCAATGTGGATTATGACATAATTTTCTTCACGCTAGGTTTGGTTGTTAATGATATTATAAAAGTATGTTGTGGGTATGACGTCATATCCTTGAAGATGTGTTAGGTGATTTATGTTCCCGTGTAAGGGCCTATGTGGATATTATTTAGTAGTTTTCAAAACATTATCTGCTATGTGTGACTCTGTGGGGGTTTTATATGATGTTGTTGGCCTGAAAATAATATATGTATTTTTAGTAGCACTTTTGAAGGTGGAAAAGCATAGATTTTGGGATTTATATGGTGTTAATAATATTTCTTACATATCTCACTTAATGATTTCTTAATTATATTAGATCATGGATTATTGGTTGATTTGAATGGATCTTTGACTCACATGGTTGGTATATTGGTTAGATATTGGATATTTTTTTTGGTTTATTATGAGCATTATATCGTCATATCATATTCATTCATGAAATATTTGTACCACCATGGAAATATTGGAAATACTAGAACCACTGGCTTTTCTAACAGAAAATATGACATCTTTATTACCCCATATTGGTGTATGTATTGAAGAGAAGATATGGATATTGGTATTGGATATTCATTGCATAAGAGTTGACAAACTACCCATGGGTTCAATGTCTAAAAGCTTTAGTTCTATAGGTGTATACGGAGTTTATGAGATGACCTCATGCATCACATCATCATCATCATCGTCATTCATTGCACTTCATATATTATGCTTATTCTGCAATTGTATTTCTGCATTTGGGTTTATATTCATCCATCTGTTTTATCTTTTGATACTTATATTCGATGTACGTGTATATTTGTTCTTTTTCTCTTTACATACTTGTTAAATATATGTATATTAGAACTGATAGTTATATGGTGTGGGCTTTTATTTAGGACTTTTTTTACTACAAGTGACTTCACCCATAGTTTGTGAGTATATGCCTTATTTCTTACTTTATTCAGCCAACCTACGATATCTATTGTGTATAAGTAGGCCATACTCACTCCTACAATGCCTTTTTGGTTCAAATCTAGGTTTGAGTGTGCATCGCAAAAGTTGATTTTTATAATACTTAGTACTATTTGAGGTTTAAGTGTATCTATTTATCTGAAGTTGATTACTACCTTCACTTATATAGACTATGTCTTTACTTGTATTTAGAGAAAAAACTTTGTTCCGTTATGGTTATCCTTTATGCATTAACTTTGAGTTGTATTAGTTAGTTCTTACACTTATACACCAAGTTTTGGGATCTAGTATGGTATCATTAGCTATGTATTTCTTCTTGTACTATATATGCATGTGTTTTGACTCCACTCTAGGAGTCTTGCCTTTTGGGTATTGATATCATTTTTCTCAATGTGTATTAGTTTGGGTGATAGGCTTATTTGTAAAGGCTTGCCGTGATAAGTACTATCATGACCCTTGGTTTTTGGGTCCTGACAAATTAGTATCAGAGACAAGTTCATTGGTCTCATTAGTGTAAGATCGAGGTGTCTAATAGACTCTTGAATATTTGTATATAGATAATCATATGTGTCTTTGAGAGACTATAAGATGTCTTTAGATAAATTCTTTTATTTTGTTTCTTATTTTGTGTGTCCTTCTATACCTGGCATTCTAAATTATATTTCACTCTTTTTTGTGTGAATGTAGATGGAGTTTCGACTATGTATGCTCCAACGGTATTGATATCTACTTATGGTATTCCATAGACTTCGAGTATTATTGCTCATTCAGCACCTACATTTGAGTATGTTATTCTGAGATTAGGAGTTCATCTATAATTTATGTTTCCTCCTCAGGTGGGATCTAAACTTACTAGATTCACCATGTCTCCTATTATTATATGTACATTTAGGTCTTATAAGGATAAAAAGAGGTTTGAGAGATTCACTTATTTGGGGCCCTCTAGTTCAGTGGTGTTGTAGGTGAGGATGCCTATGCCTCCTTGATTAACTATCATGAAAAGTTAATTAACTTGGGATGAGTCGTATGATATGGCATATACTAGTTACTAGTTGATGGCTACCACCAAAGATTGGTGGAGGGCATTTCATGGTTGCAGACCTCTTGATTCTTTTGATATGACATAGGGATTAGTTTGCTGAGGCATTTTTTGGAGAGGTTTGTATCTTATAGTCTGAGGGACCGGATGTGAGATAAGTTTATTACCTACAACAAGGTATTATGACTATTGCAGAGTATGAGGCATCTTTTTCATACCTTGTCTAGATATTTTATGACAGAATTGCCACCAAATTTGAGAAGATTTGAATATTCATGAAGGGGTTGGATATTTCTCTTCAGTTATCTACGACTAAGATTTTAGTATATAGAGTATCATTTCAAAGTATAGTGGATCTTGCTAAGATGAATGAGTCTATTCTTTGAGCATCTAAGGGAGGCACTAAGAAGGTGCATTGTATGGCTGAGTTTACAGGTTATACATATCGAGGCAGAGATTCTAGAAGTTTCTATGGGTATAATGGTAAACCTTTGCTAGTAGCCTTACAAAATTTGGGCAATGGGTCTTTTGTTTTAATAGATATGGGTGTCAGTTTGAGCTCAATTGTATCTTATATTATTAAACTAGGAGTTTACTATATTTGTGATGAGATTAACTTTGAGGACAAGGACTTCCCCTACCGTGCGTTCAGAGCTACTCCCATTTCAACTGTGAAAGGTAAAGATTCTACTATCGGAACATGAGACAGAGGTGGTGTTTCCTACAATGGTGGTCTTGTTAATTGGTGGTCATGGAAAGTTCTATGTTATACCTTTCGTACCAGAGGCAGAGGCCTTTGACGTTGTTATCACAAGTATCATCCGTATTTTTTTAGATTTGTATCTATGTTATTTGATTTTGGATTGACTTTATCCTATAAGTCTACATAATTTTCAATAGGTTTTTATTCTATTTATGAGCCTCTTGATGTACCTATTTGTGTATCTACCCCTGTAGGATACCCTTTAGTGATGGAGTAGGTGTATCAATCTTGTGTTGTGACTTTTGCTGGGCATGAGACTTTCATAGATCTGATTTTGTTTGATATTATATATTTTGATGTCATCTTGGGTATGGACTAGTTAGCCAATTGGCAGGCTGTCGTAGGTTGTTATGCTAAGATGGTGACATTAGCTTCACTGGGTATGCCAAGGATATCTTGGAAGGGTATGCTTTATTCGGGTCCTAAGAGAGTTATATCTTTCCTTTGTGATTTTTGCTTGGTTGAGCAGGAATGTTTGGCTTATTTGGCTCATATTCGTGATACAAGTGTTTCTTCACTTCTATCATTGTATTCTATCCGTGTTGTCTGCGAGTTCATAGATATGTTCTCTATGGACTTTTCTAGTATGCCTCTTTGTTATATTGACATTTCTATTGATTTTGAGCCATTAACCAAGTTTGTTTCCATTCTCCTTTCAAAATAGCACCAGTAGAGTTAAAGAAATTTAAAGATCTATTGTAGGAGCTGTTGGATAAGTGATTTATCTGACCTAGTGTATCATCTTGGTGTGCGCCTGTACTATTTGTGAAGAAAAATAATAGGTCTATGCATATGTATATTGATTATAGGCAGCTAAACAAGGTGATAGTCAAGAATAATTATCCTTTTTCTCATACTGATGATTTATTAGACCAGTTTCAGGGTGCTTTGGTGTTTTCAAAGATTGATTTGAGATTCTAGTATCACTAGTTGAGAATTAGAGCCTCAGATATTCCGAAGACAACTTTTCATACTTGTTACGGTCTTTATGAGTTCTTGGTCATGTCCTTTGGGTTGACTAATGCCACAACCGTATTCATAGAGTTGATGAACTAGGTATTTCAGCCATATCTTGACACCTTTGTTATTGTATTTATAGATGATATCTTGGTTTACTCCAAAAGTGAGGCAAATCTTGAGGAGCATCTAGGAATTATACTTCAGAGGTTGAGAGATGAGAAGTTGTATTTTATGTTCTCTAAGTATGAGTTTTTGTTGGTGTATGTTTCCTTCTTGGTTCATGTGGTGACTAAGGAGGGTATTATGGTTGATCAGGCCAAGATTGTAGTGGTTTGTTGTTGGGCTAGGCCTACTTCTCCAACTGAGATTCAGAGTTTTATTGGCTTGGCAGGTTACTACCGATGTTTGGTAAGGGTTTCTGATTTATGGAAACTTCAATGACCAAGTTGACTGAAAAGAAGATTTTATTTTCAGTAGTACGATACTTGTGAGGAGAGCATCCAAAAGCTAAAGGATTTATTGAAATTGGCTCCTATCTTGACTTTTACCAAGTAGGGTGTGGGATTTACCATCTTTTATCACATTTTAGGTGTTAGGATAGGTGTTGCGTTGATGCAAAAGGGCAAGGTAATTGCATATGCTTCTCATCAGTTAAATCACCATGAGAGGAATTACCCTACCCATTATTTGGAGTTGTGCATTGTTATTTTTACTTTGATGTTGCGGGGGAATTATTTGTATGGATTTTTATGTGAGATTTTCAGGGATCATCGTAGCCTTCAGTATTTCTTGACCCAGTGAGACCTTAATATGAGGAAGCATCATTGGGTTGAGTTTCTTAAGAATTATGACTTAACTATTCTTTATCATTCGGGCAAAGCTAATATAGTTGTGAATGCAATGAACCAGAAGTCGGCTAGCACGGTTATCTTGGCCCATCTTTTGACCCAGGAGAGCCCTTTGTCCTTGGAGCTTTATTCTTTGGATAACTAGTTAGTTAGGATTGATATTTTTACATCGGGGTGAATTTTGGCATTCGCGTAAGCTAGGTCTTATTTAATGGAGAAAATTAAGGATCATCAGTTCGATGATGTTTGTTTGAGCATGATTTCAGATAATGTGTTGAGTGGTAAGGCTATGGAAGCCTCACTTGATTTGATTGTTGATTGGAGGTCTAGAGGCGATGTTTATGTGCTGAGAGTTGGTGATTAGATTAGATTGGTTTTTGAGAAGGATCATTATTCCATCTACTTTATCAATATGGGAATGACGAAGATGTATCTTTAATTAAGGCAAGATTATTGGTAGGGTGGTATGAGAAAGGATTTAGCGGACATTGTATATCTTTGCAGTTGTTGCCAACATGTAAACGGCGAGCATTTAAGGCCTAGACGATTGCTTCAGAGACTACCCTTTCTTAAGATAAAATGGAAATGGACCACCATGTACTTTATGGCTAGGTTACGCCGTACTTCTCATGGTTTTGATAGTGTTTGGGTCATTGTGGATCCATTGATCAAATCTGCTTATTACATTCCAGTTAAAGTTTCTTTCAGTGCTGAGGGGTTGACCTGTATGTATATACATAAGATAGTGCATCTTCATGGTATGCTAGTGTTTAGTATCTCAAGTCTAGGTTCAGTATTCACTTCTCACTTCTAGAGGGCTTTACAGGAAGAGTTGGGTACCCGAGTTGATCTTAGTTTGACATTTCAACCCCAGACCAATGGTCAGTCAGGGTGGACTATTAAAGTTTTAGAGAATATGCTCCGCTCTTGTGTGATGGATGGCAGCAGTATCTAGCTTTGACAACTTTTACATATAATAATAGTTACCATTCCAATATTGATATGGCTCCTTTTGAGGCTTTATATTGCAAAAACTGTGGCTCTAGTGGGTTAGTTTGAGTTTTCTGAGATTATACCTCGTGGTACAAACTTGTTTCGTGAGTTCTTTGATATAGTTTGGATAATTTATGATAGACTACAAGATGCTTAAGTAGGAAGAAGTGTTGTAACACTCTGAAAATAAACTCTAGATGTCACACGGTGCTTAAGACTACAAGTATTCCCAAGCTAACACTTTAAGCCTTCTAACAACTTTGAAACTCATAACAAAAGTAAACTTGAAATACAAAATCTTAACTAAAACTATATTAATATCTTCATTGAAAGTCTTAAGCTTGGAAATCTTGGAAACAAATACTTTTAGTTCTAAAATAGAAACTAGTCGGCAAGCCTCTACTTCTAACTAGAGAGCCGCTGGGACAAGCCCTAGCTGACCCAACTCAAACTAAAATCAAATGGCTAAAATACTTCATCAATATCAAAGTCGGATAAAATAGGTTCTTGAATAATGAGGACTCACCAAGCATCGGTATGTAGGTGGAGATGCTCGTAGTCAATCACGTTGCTAGTACTGAGCACCAGAACCTACATTATGAAACAATATAGCACATAGAAATATATGTGGATAAGTACTTATGGATTTACTGACCATGCGGGGGTGAATGAATAAGTAAAACAATAACTCAATGTGATATAGGCTTTCAAATAATGCATGCTAAGCGTAAATAACTCACCTTGGGCTTGAAAAAAACAAAAGATGTAAAATCATAACCATGAGTAATGAAGAATAAAGAAAAATTTGTGAGCTATAACACTTAGTTTCAAAAACCTTTGCTTTTACCTTTCTTTCGGGGGGTTCTTCTAACCGAAATAAACTATGTAAGCTATCATGGAGTCCAACGTCTTACCCATCTAAGGGAGAGCTATTGTACCCTTTCCATCAGAATAGAACCTTAACTTAAGTGATAATTATACTTAACCCACTATGGGACTTAAACCTATAATGGCACATGTTTCTGGGGCATGTGACCTTGGACTCATACCCAACTCGGTGCAAAATACTACTCCCATATTACTTATATGCTAATACTTTTGCGAAATCCATCTTAAAATAGCATATGGATTTATATAATGAAACCAGTTATGCTTCTGTTTGCTTTAATTCAAACTCAAGATGAACAAATGTGGATTCCATATCTTTGCTCATAAGATCATTTCGTTCTTTAAATATTGGTATAAACTTATTGAAGAATACTTAAGAACATAATCTTCTTTAAATCTCAACACTTAAACTTAGGGATTAAAATTCATGCTTTAAATCATGGAGATTCACATCAACAGTTCATGCTCAATTACAATCTTGAAATACTCAACAATATCAAGTAAAGATAGTGAAATCTCTTGCATAATATAAATCTATAAGTTAAAACATAAAAATAAACAATTCTTGACATATTCAAAGCTTTAAATATCATGATAATCACATTCTTCAATGATATAGAAACTTGCGTATGAACTGTAATTCAAATCAAGTAACTTGAATCTTAAAATTATGCTATTTTGGCACTAGGGTGAAAGGATGCCCTAGTTCATTACCCACATACCATAATAGGCTTGATTTGATGTAGGAAACTTTTCCTTGAAAGCCTTTGAGATGTTATTGAAAGCTTTTCTTAGACTTCTTGGGTTAGGGAACTTAAATTCTTGTTTATCTTTAAGAGAGTGTAATAGGGTTTTGAAGTTCATGGGAGGAGGTTAGAGTTTGTTCTTGAGAGGGAATGCTCTCTTTTGAGAGAATTTGTGAATAGAATGACCAATTATACCTTTTGGGACCCTTAATCCTATGTTATGGGTGGGATAAGGTAAGGGAAATGACTTAAATACCCCAATGGACCAGAAACTCATTAAACTGCAACGAACTTGCCGGCTAGAAATATGATGTGTCTTGTTGCTCTATCAATGAGGTGTGCAACGTGCTGCATTGCAACCCACCGATGCGAAATACAATATACCGCGACCATGTCACGTAGCATCACTGTGTTTACCATTCAAATAAGTATCAAACCTCATCCTAAAAATCATAAACTTACCCATGATGTGCTATCGACAATACCAATCATGAATCAACTTAAAAGTTTATATTCCGAGGTCTGGAAGGTCAGAAATAAAATCATCGAAGTTTAAGGAGCTTTGGAAATGATTAAGTCTTAACACTTGGTGAAATTACTCTAAGTGTTGGATCCCTCTAACATGAAATAGTAAGCTGAATTGAGTTAGGATCTTACGGGGTCTTACAATATCTCTCCTTAGGGAATATTTATCCTCGAATAAGACTGACTAAGCTAAGAATACTGAGGAAATAAGATTGCATACTGAATATACATAACTGGAAACATTATTACATGACTCAGTCTAAAACATGGTGAATCACTAAAATGATTCGTGAATGCATGCAATAACATGGAGATGATTATTTGGCTAGAATTGAGAATAGAAAAGAGATAATCTAAGGAGAATTGTGGCCTTAAGGTAAGTCTGAGTTTGTAGAGAAAATATTAGGGTACTTGTTTTGCATATCTTCTTCTACTTCCCGAGTGGCTCCCTCAACGGACTGATTCCGCCTAAGAACTTTGACCAAGGGAACTTTTTTATTCCCTAGTCTATGAATCTGAAGATCAAGGATCTCCACTGGGATTTCTTCATAATAAAGGCTATCCTGATCATTGATTCTTTGTAAAGTAACTACAACAGCTGGGTCACCAATACACTTTTTTAACAAGGAGGCATGAAACACTGATGCACCGATGCCAAAGCCGCAGAAAACTCAAGCTCATACCCCACTTTCCCAAAATGATTTGAGATTTTGTAATGACCAACATACCGGGGAATAAGCTTCCCATTCTTTCCAAACCTCTTCACTCCCTTATAGGAGAGATTTTCAAGTAAACTAGATCACCAATCTCAAACTCTAGATCTCTCTTCCTTACATTTGCATAAGATTTCTGATGACCTTGGGTTGTTTTTAACCTCTCTTGAATTAGTTGTACTTTCTCCATACTTTCAAATACTAAATCTAGCCCTATCAATGCAGTCTTACCTACCTTAAACAAACCAATGGTAGATCTATATCTCCTCCTATGGAGTGCCTTAAATGAGGCCATCTAAAAACTTGAGTGATAACTGTTATTGTAGACAAACTCGATCAACGATAAATGATCATCCTATCTATCCTAGAAGTCAATACATATGCTCTCAACATGTCCTCTAGGGTATGAATACTCCTCTTTGCATGACCATCTATATGAAGATGAAAAGCTATACTGAGATGAACTTAGGTACCAAGACCTTACTAGAAAGCCTTCCAAAAGTGAGAGGTAAATTGAGTACCTCTGTCGGAAATGATTGACAAAGGAACTCCATGCAACCTGACAAACTCTTTAATATAAGGCTTGGCATAATCCTTGGATGAATAGGGAGTATAAAATGGAAAGAAATAAGCTGACTTGGTCATTCTGTCTACAATAACCCATATCAAATAATGTTGACGACGTGAACGAGGCATCCCGATAAGAAAATCCATGTTTGATTCTTCCCACTTCCAAGTGGGAATCTGCAACTCCTAGATCATGCCACCAGAACATTGGTGCTCAATCTTAACCTTATGATAATTAGAAAACTTAGCTATAAACTGTGAAATATCCCTGTTCATGCCACTCCACCAATAGATTTCCTGTAAATTGGGATACATCTTAGTGGATCCTAGGTGAATGGAATAATGTGAACCATGCACTTCTGTAGAAATCCGCTGCCTCAAACTATCAACAGAAGGAAAACATAGTCTACCTTGCGCAACACACCATCTCCCCCTTGGGAGAAAAACACTACTTTCTAATTTCTAACTGACTTTTTCAGCTTAACCAAACTAAATTCCTTACCTAGATTCTTCTTGGCTTCGTCAACTAAAGGAGATTTTGAACTATTCTAAACCCATACGCTACCCTCAAGTTAATCAACCACCCGAATACCTAATCTAGCTAACTGATAAACCTCCTAAACTAACTTCTTTTTATCATTCTCGACATGGGCAACACTACCCATGGACATTAAACTAAGGGTGTCTACCACTACATTTTCCTTTCCCGGATGATGCAAAACACTCATGTCATTATCTTTCAACAAGTCCAACCAGCTCCTTTGACAAAGATTTAAATCTTTCTATGAGAAGACATACTGCAAACTTTTGTGATCTAAGAACACATCAACATGCATCCTATAAAGATAATGCCTCCAAATTTTCAAGGCAAAAACAACGACAGCTAAATCAAGATCATGGGTAGGATAATTCTTTTCATTAGGTTTAAGCTGTCAAGAGGAATTGGCTATGACCTTACCTCTCTGCATAAAAACAAAACCCATACCAAGTCTGAAAGCATCATAACAAACAACATATCTATCGAAAATATTAGGTAGTGTCAAAACTAAGGCTGAAGTAAGTCGAGTCTTCAACTCCTAAAATATCTTCTCACAAGAATCTGACCACTGAAACTTGACTTTCTTCTGAGTCAATCTTGACATGGGAGAAGCAATGGAGTAAAATCCTTAAACAAACCATCGATAATAGCCAGCTAAAACCGAGAAACTCCTGATATCTAATAGGGAGATGGGTCTAGGACAACTTCTCACTACATTATTCTTTTGAGGGTAAACTATAATGCCATCATCAGAAATAGTATGGCCAAGAAAATATACTGATTGTAATGCGCCGAGATCCCTTCCCGAGATGTCACAGGTGCTTATTACCCCGAAGTACCACAATTATCCCTTTTACTGATATTTGTACCTGCGCACTATATAGTATCTAAAATAAATGCAGAAACTAGCCATAAGGTTCAATACATCTATGAATACACAAAACTAAAAACTAAATATTAATACATCTGTATAAAAAGCCTCTAAGATATCTGAACTATGTAGTTGATGGGATAGGTCCCCAACCAACTCTGTCTACTGAAAATATAAATAAAGTTTGATGGAATAACAATAAACTGATATTTATCCTCAAAAGAAGAGGTCTTATTTCTATGACTACTGCTGCTGACTGGGACTAAACTCTGACAAAACTCTTGGTCTCATGCCTCTGAACCTATGGTGCCAAATAAAACACCATAGCACAAATGCGTCAGTACAGGGATGTACTAAGTATGTAGATGGGGTAAGCTAAATGCGGGGCTCATGCATGCATAATATTTAAACTGAATAATCATGAAAATTTTGTACGAGAACACATACACATACATGAATGCATAGACCATAGTCACAATCCTTACAATTCTAGAGACAGAAACTCGGATACTACCTTATAGCAGCATGATCTTACTACTGATATTGAGATACTGAGATACTAACTCATCTGATACTGATGACTGAGAAACTGGATGTACTTACATCGATGACTGAATTTAAAGCTTACTGATCTTAACTGACAAGATTAAAAATCAGCCTCTATAATGGATGATTAAGGAAGCTATTATCAATGGTAAGGAAATGATGATATCTAAATCTGACAACAAGAATACTCAATAGAATCTGAGACTGTGATCAATCTTGTCAGGCGGCATATCTTTGAATATGATATGAAATACCTATATATGAGAACAAGCCTATCTGACGGATGGTCCATGAATCAATGGAACTATTTGAGTTCCTCATAGAGATAGATGATTATTTCTAACATTCCTGATTTCTAAAGATTGATACTAAGAATGAGACTGAATCTAATACTGAAACTAAAACTGTGGGAAGTAGTTACTTAACCGACATACCCCAACCCACCATAGGTAGGGTCCAACCTATAACCCTAGCTGTAAGGGTGTCAATACCATGCCACGGGTAAAGACCTCTCTATGGTCAATCCTCTCTAGCGGATGACCCTAACCAGAAAGTCGACCTAAGGCAATATAATAGTCAAATACTCTTTTTCTGGAGGTGATAGACTTTTCCTGATGGTGACTCCTATATCCTGCACTGGCTACGCAGTTTTGGAGGTCAGGGATTGCTACTAATGACTTCGACCTCTCTTTTGCTAATGGGAGGAGCTGCCATCCCTTCCCTCGTTCGGTGCTAGTTCCTACTCCCAACTGAAAGACTCTGACTGAATTCTTAACTGGACACAACTAAACTAAATCTTATACTGATCATGTTTATCAAAATATTTAATTGAGCTATGCTGAGATCACTTAGTTTAATATCTGATGGAAATGGTATTGAATCACGGTATCTAACTGATAATACAGAGCTTGAATAGATTATTCAGTCACTATCGAGATTAGAATTGAACACTTGCATACTGTTAAATCTGAGATGCGTGCGAAGCTGAGGCTACATTACAAGCGATATGGAGATTACAGAGATTACTGAGCTTTCTTAAGTTCTGTAACTGTCTAAGAATGCAACGTTCTATAATTCACTATGTTCTGAGAGTCATGGCTCAACTGGTATTATTGTAAACTAACATGGGCTCTAGACAGCAGCTAAATTGTCAGGTATAAATACCCTCAGGACTCTATAACATAAAAGTAAAACATAATCATTCCTCCATCATCACAACCATTCATTAATCATCTTCATTACAATCTTGCTTTCATCATTATTATCATTAAAGCATCTCTTCAAGTATTTAGGAAACATAACATACCTTCACCTTTACAATCATTAAGGCATTGCATCAAGCATTTAAGAAACATCAACATATACTAGCATAGGGAAACATACTACTAGATTATACTTCCTTCAACAAGGTTTTACCTCAAGTACTTCACACCTAAATCAGTCTTGACATGTATTTGGACATCATATGATTTGGGGAAAACTTCATACTGTAATTTCTCAACTTACTTGCTAACCACTTGGCATGTATTAAAAGCTTAACATATATCAAGGAGCACATAATTGGGGGATTTACAACCATCATATATCAACTTGTTCGATTTCATACTATCATGGCACATTTTACTTACTAAGGCATTTTATTAAACACTAGGCATGCATGGACAAGCTCATAATTTGGGGTTTCCTATTCAACATACAATAATAGCCCTTACGCTTCACCTAAGCTATTTATCAAACTTATGGGGGACATGATTTCTTTATTCAACCATTTTTACACCCAAATGACATGAACACATCACATAGAAACAACTACAAGAGGGCTCATCACAAACATCATATAAACTCCATATACTAAGGTCAAAGCTCATAAATCTTGTAAACAAACATGAAACAAAACTCAACAACAGTTGGATCATCAATTTCAACTCACATGAATCATTACAAACTCATAAACATAAAATCTTTGAGTTTAGGAAAGGGGTACTTGAGCTTCTTGGATGAAAGGGACACAAGAATCAACATCTACATACCTAGGGAAACACTTTTCTTGAAGGCGTTTAGAGAGATTTCTTGTTTCCTCTTTATTCTCCCTTGATCTCTTTTGATTTTTTGTTGAACAAAAAGAGAGGGTTTTGATTTTGGAAACCCTAGTTTTGGAGTGGAAGAGAAAAGTAAGTATGAGATCCCTTGGCTGGGTATTTGTAAAGGCTGGGGAAAGTGGAAATGATCAAAAACCCATTGGAATTAAACTAAAAAAAATCCTAATTTTACATGCTAGTGTGACACACCATAATCGCACCAGCTCACTGGAATTTGGATAATTGGGAAACTGCATGATGGTGTGATGTAGTGGAAATTACGTTGCCATCTTGGTTGTGAATTGGAACTATACCGTGACATGGTGGAATCGCGGAGGAACCCTGAAAATTGACAAATTCTAAAATTAAGCCTTGGCGTGACGTGCCATAATCGTGGAGGCTTACTAGAATTTGGCGATTGCCATTTTTGCTGGTAAGGTACCAGGTGGCACACTGTCTCACTAAAATGGCTCTAACTCGTCATCTATGTATCCGATTGAGGTGAATATTGTATCGATGGAAAGCTTATTCAATGCTCTACATAACAAAAAGTAGAAATTAGGGAAATTCCACATGATTCAAAATATTTTATACTTAAGAAGGTATTTCTAAAACTTTTAGACTCATATTTCTGCATTACTGAATACGCTCTAAGGCTTAAACTGGAAAAGGACTTTGTGTGGTATTACACTGATCTTAGCAAAAACTTAGACTTACTAAATTTGACAAAAAACTGATGGTCTCTAAGAGTCTACAACACAATATTGAGATGGTTTGCATGATCATCTTTCCTACGGGAATAGATAATAATGTCATCAATGAAGACTATGATGAACATATCCAAGTACTTCTTGAACACTATATTCATCAAGTTCATGAAGGTTGTTGGGGAATTCACTAGTCCAAAGGATATGACTAAAAATTCATAGTGACCATACAAAGTTTTGAAAGCTATTTTTTGAATGTCACATTCTTTGAATCTAAGTTGATCATAGTTGTATCTGAGGTCTATCTTAGAGAAATAACTTGCACCCTGAAGCTGGTCAAATAAATCATCAATCCTAGGAAAGGATATTTGTTATTGATTTCAACTTTATTCAAATGGCTCTAGTCAATGCACATTCTTAGAGGGCCATCTTTTTTACACACGAATAGGACTGGAGCGCCATAAGAAGAAACACTACGCCTAATAATACCTTTATCTAGGAGGTATTTAAGCTACTCTTTTAACTCTTTAAGCTCAGACAGAGCCATTCGATATGGAGGTATGAAGATGGGCTGAGTATGAGGAAGAAAATCAATACCAAATTTTCTTTATTTATCAGGAGGTACCCTTAGAAGATCTTCAAGAAAAACCTCAAGAAACTTATCGACTAAATTGACTGACTGAACTGTTAGAGCTTCAAACTTGGTGTCTTTGACTCGAAATAAATGATAAACACACTCTTTTGATATTAACTTTTTGGCCTTAAGATAAGATATGAAATGACTCTTGGGAGATTCAGCACTACCTTTCTACTTAAAAAATGCCTCATCAAGAAACTAAAAATTAACTATATGGGTGCGACATTTTATTGATGCATAGCATAAGTAGAGCCAATCTATACCTAGAGTAATATCAATATCTACAATTTCTAACTCTATTAGGTTTTCTAGTATGATCTTATGAAAGATAGTGATAGGACACTTCTTATAGATTCACCTGGCAAAAACTAACTCGCCCACTGAGGTGGAAACTAAGAAGGGCTTGGAGAGGCTTTTGGGACATATCCTAAAATTTAACACACCTAATAGAGTAACATAAGAGAGATTTGACCCTGGGTATAACAACACATATACATCAAGATAAAAGGCACGAAGCATACTAGTGACAACATTTAGTGAACTCTACGACTCTTGAAGAAATGGTAAAACATCAAACCAATTCTGGTGATGAATGCCACTGAGACTTAATGATGCACCTTGAGGAGTAACTAGGTAACCTGGAGGAGTTGGTGCGCTAATAGCCTGATTCTTTGGACGAATATTCTTGATTCCCTGCTTAACATATGGATACTCCTTGATTTACTAACCCAATTTTCCATATTTATAACAACTCCCCTTTCCTATCAAACACTCACCATGATTTTTTCCCATTCTTTGCACATAGATGATAACTGGGCCTTACCCTCTACTATTTTGAGACCTAGAAATAGAAGCATGCCCCATTGATTCTTCTTCATTCTTGGTGTAGGGGCACTGGCTGAAGATGGCGCTGGTTCTGCTGACTTACCCTAAAACAACGAATGATTTCCCCCTCCAGACCTTGGTTGCCCATACTTAAACTTTCCTGATCTAGCCTTTTTATTTGTCTTCTCTCTTCCATTCAACTTCTATGCCTTAATTTGCTGAGCACGAGTCATCAACCTAGAAATATCCATATCCCTAATAAGCATTATAGTCCTACACTCCTTGACTGCTAAGTCAGACACTCCAGTAACAAACTTACTCATACTAGACTTAGGGTCAGCTTCCAACTCAGGAGCATACTTAGACAACTGAGTAAACTTAATGTAGTACTCCTTTACTGATATAGAGTCCTTCTTTAGGTGTATGAACTATCAAACATATCTCTCATCTCACGCGGAAAGAACCTGTGCAGATATACATCCTGAAACACTTGCAAACTCATAGGAGCAACATTCTCACCTTGACCTTTCTTCCATATAAAAACCCAATCATAAGAAATAACCTTCAGCCTATAGGATGTCAAATCCAGACTCTTCTCCTCAATAACATGCATAATCTTACTGATATTTCTCACCTCATCTATGAAGAGTTGTGGATCCTTACCAAGCTTGGACCCAAAGAATTTATCTTGATTCATTCTCATGAAATCACAAATCCTGGATGCAGCTAGATTACCATTTTGCTGAAGTTGGACTACTCCCTTTTTGTTGCCCTGAACATTGGAATTCACAACTTTGGCTAACACATGTAAAGCAACCCAAAATTCTACATGAGACACCTTGCCATTCAGAGGGTCAACAGATAAGGGTAGTTGGTCACCATTTCTATATGTATTGGCTTGGTAAGGAGATATATACTATCATATTAAAGCACACATTAAAATAGACAAATACAACTATATAATTGATAGATCATGATAGAAAATATGATTCGTAACTTGTTATATATCCTCTTGTTCATAAATGTGGTGTGATTTATACCCATTATCAAGACTCTATGTAACGTAGCTTGTCTTAATCCCTAGGACTCTTTAAAACCTTAGCCTCAGATACCATGTTTTTAACTCCCCAAAAATACACAATGGACATCACATGGTGCTCAAGACTACAAGTAGTCCCAAGCCAACCCTTTAAGCCTTCTAACAACTTTGGAACTCATAACAAAAGTAAAGTTAACATATAAAACCTTAACTAAAGCATAATTAGTATGTTAACTGAAAGTCTTAAACTTGGAAATCTTGAAAAAAAAGACTTTTACTTTTAAAATAGAAACCAGTCAGAAAAGTCTCTACTTCTAACTAGAGAGACACTGGGACACTCTCCTGCTGACCTAACTCAAACCCAAATCAAATGACTAAAATACTTAGTCAATACAAAGTCTGATAAAATGGGTCCTCAAACTATGAGGACTCACCAAGCATTTGGATGTAGGTAGAGATGCTCGTAGTCAATCACGCTGCTGGAACAGTGCTCCAGAACCTACATTATTAAACAGTATAGCAAATAGACATATATATAGCTCAGTACTTCCAGAAGGTACTAAGAATGTGGGGTGAATACATAAGTAAAATAATAACTCAATATGTAGATAAACTTTCATGAAATGCTTGGTAAATGTAAGTGACTCACCTTGGGTTTGAATAAAACAAAATCTGTAAAATTATAACTATGAGTAATGAAGCCTAAATAAAATTTTGTGGGCCATAACACTTCGTTTCTAAATGATATGCTTTTACTCTTTCTTTTAGGAGGTTCTTCTAACCGACATAAACCATTTTAGCTATCATGGAGTCTAGCATATTACCTATATTTGGGAGAGATGTTCTACCCTTGCCATCAAAATAACACCTTAACATAAGTTATTACTATACATAACCCATTATGGGACTTAAACCTATTATGGCACGGAGTTTTGGGGCATGTGACCTTGTACTCATACCCAACTCAATGCTAAATACTACTCCCATCTTACTTATATGCTCATACTTTTAGAAAATCTACCTTAAAATATCATGAGGGCTTATATAATGAAAACTAGTTAAGTTTTTCTTTTCTTTAATTCAAACCCAGATGAGCAAATGTGGGTTCCATATCTTATCTTAGGATCAAAAGATCACCTCATTCTTTAAATCTTGGTATAAACTTATCAAAGAAAACTTAAGAACATAATCTTCTTGAAATCTCAACACTTAAACTTAGGGCTTAAAATTTATGCTTTAATTTATAGAGATTCAAGTCAATACTTTAAGCTCAATAATAATTTTGAAATAATTCAATAATATCAAGTTAAGATAGTGTAATCTCTTGCATAATATAAATCTTATAAGTTAAAACATAAAAACATACAATTCTTGACACATTCAAAGCTTTAAATGTCATGATAATCATATGCTTCAAGGATAAAGAAACTTGGGTATGAACCCTAATTAAAATCAAGTAACTTGAATGTTAAAATAATACAATTTGGGTACAACGGTGAAAGGATACCCTTGTTCATATCCCCACATACCTTAATTGGCTTGATTTGATGGAGAAAACTTGACCTTGAAAGCCTTGGAGATAATCTTGAAAGTTTTTCTTGAACTTCTTGGTTTAGGAAACTTAAAAAAATTTATTTATCTTGAAAAGAGTGTAATAGAGCTTTGAATTTTGTGGGTTGAGGTTAGGGTTTGTTTGTGAGAATAAATATTTTTTTTTGAGAAATTGTGAATAAAATGACAAATTATGCCTTTTGGGACCCTTAATCCTAAGTTATGGGTGGGATAAGGTGAGATAAATGACTTATATACCCTTATTGACCAAAAACCCACTAAATTATATTGGAATAGCCACCGAGAAATACAATGCATTATGTTACTCTATCAACGCGATATGCGATGTGCTTTGCTGCTACCGATCGACGTGAAATACAATGCACCACAGTCGTGTCGTAGAGCCTCCATTTTTGGCTATCCAAAAAGGTCTCAAATAACATACTAAAAATCCATTACATAGTTGAGTTTGCTATCGATAACCCCGATGATGAAGAAACTAAAGAATTTACATTTCGAGATGGGGAAGGTCAGACATAGGTATATTGACCCATATGATATTCTTCGACTGTTGGTGATGTGGCTTACGAACTGGCTTTGCCCCTAGACTTATAATTTATTTATCAAGTTTTTCATGTTTTCTTATTTCGACATTACATTCCAGAGGAGTCTCATGTCATTTATTGGGATTCGATTAAGTTAGATGAGAGGTTGTATTTTGGTGAAGAGATTGTCTCCATCTAAGCTAAGGATTTTATACGGTTTCATTCTAGAGAAATTCTAGCGATTAATGTCCAGTGAAGGCATAGACCGATAAAATGGACTATTTGAGAGGTCAAGTCTGATATACGTAGTAGTTATGCACAACTTTTATAGTATTAAGTAATTTTTGCCTTTAGTTAAAAGACGGACTAGATTTATATTGGTGAATGATGTAATGACTTGATTTTTGGTGATTTTGTGAAATACTTTTTTTTTTTGCGATTGTCAATTTTACTTCTCCCCATAGTTAACTTGTGGCATTTTTGGGGTGTGGGGATGATTGGAATGATTTATGCTGCATTTCAATGTCATTTATGTTAAATTAGGATTTTTGTTGGCTTAAAAATCCTTATAATTGACTTTGATCAATATTTATTAATCTATGCATCGGATGGCAAAACAAACTATGCTTGCAAATCTGAAACATTGATTTTAGGGTGGTAACATGGTTGATGTATTTTTATGATATTGAAATCTCATTTTGACCCTCGATTCAAAAACATGTAAAATCAGGTTTTGGGGGTCAACTTTGTGAAAATGACACTTTTTCAAAAATTCGATATCACCATTGGATTCGAAATTTCGAATTTAGAGTAGTACTAGGATTGGTTTGATTTTGTGGCATTTAGATCCCTATTTAACCCATGGTTTAGAAATAATGTAAATAGGGTCCTGGGGCATGTTTTATGATAATGAACATTTTTTCATAAATTTGATAATTTCGTTGAATATAAACGTGTTTTACAATCAAAATTCACTATTGGAGAAAGTTCATAGGGTTCTAAATGAGTTCTGGAGGTTAAAAACTAGTTTTTGAAATCACTAGTGCTGGTATGATCTAGCACAAAAACTTTTGGTGATGTAAGCGATACTTTGATCCATTGACCAGGTCGTGTAGGCTATCAAAGTGTCACGTACACAACCATCACTGAGTATATGACCCATTGCCCCACCTTTGATGATTTTTGATGTGTTTTTCATGTAGAATCATTATCTATAAATTTATATCTATGTATTCCCTATTTCCCAAGAACATCCATTTTATTTTTTGTGATTTCTACCTAAGTTTAGAATCAAAACCCTATTTCAACCATTTTGGGGTGTAGGAGCTCAAATTTGGACGATTCTAAATGGGTTTTCGAGATTCCTTTCAAAAGTAAGTTTTAATATTATAATTATCATTTTTTGTCAATTTTATCTTCAACACAACTTTAAATTCTTGATTTTTAAAATGTGTGTTTGGGGAGTGGGGAGAGGGTTGCTGGTAAAACTTGAAAATGGTTTTTCTTTTATGAGAACCTCATTTTTAACTCTTTTTCGCATGGGTTTTCAGCTTTAGACTACTATGAGTGTGGGGAATATATTTCTAAAATAAAATTATGATGTTTCCCTTTTTTTTTTAAAATCCAATTCGGGGGTCCTTTTTGACCCCAACTCAAAAATAGGAAATATGAGTATTATTATGTTTCTTTTGATGCATGGATTCTATATTTGTATGTTTTTGCTAGTTTTGGATCCATTTGTGCGGGAAAAGTTCAGTGTTTAAGGATTTTTGGACTGTTTATTGACATTCGAGGTAGGTTATGGATTAACTTTCTTCAGTCTGGATTGGGTTGTTAAAAATAATATAAAAGAATGCTATAGGTATGGGGTCGTATCATGAAAATTGTGTTTGGTGATTTACGTGCCTGTGTGGGTACCTTTTTGGATAATATTCAGTCGTTTTTGAAATATTACTTTCTATGTCTGACAGTATTTTTAGTTGAACTCTTGTTGGTGGAAAAACCTAGATATTTGGATTTATGTGGTGTCAATGACATTTCTTGAAAGTTTAACTTGATGGATTCTAGATTAAATTAGATCATTGATGATTGATTGGTTTGAGTAGATTTCTTTATCACATGGTTGGTATATTGGTTGGATATTGGATATTCTCATTTTAGTTGGTTGTGAGCATTACATCCTCATATCATATTCATTAATCAAAAATTGGTACTACCATGGAAATTCTGGAAACACTAGCTTTTTTGACAAAAAATGTAACATATTGTTGCGACCTTATTTTTCACAGGTCATGATGAAGCCTACAATGAACAAGGAGTAGGCTAGCCAAACCCGTAGTCTGAAATGACTAGTAAAAGACTACTCAGTAAAATAAGGAAAGAATGCAGAATAAGTATAACAAAAGAGAAAATACATGAATAATTTCCAAAACATAGGGGTATTAGTACAAGATCTTGTAATATAATAAGAGTACAAAAATGAAATATCAAAGGAATTATACTGATACAACTTATCTCCAAAAATAATGTAGATAATAGTCTAATACATAAGAGAGAGAATGTAATACTCCGAACGTCAGGAGCTAACTTGAAGTCTCCGAAACATGGTTGCTTTGCACAATGCGCACATCAATGACTATAACCTGTACTATAACCAACAGGCTGCAAAAGAGTAGTATGAGTACCAAATGAATAATACTCAGTAGGAAACTACTAACTGAGCTCTAAAGATAAAGCAGATATACATAGCATATATATATATAATGGAAAAACTATACCCAAATGTCCAATAATCATGTAACAAGCCAATGAGATAATAAGGATGGTCTGTCCTATTTATGTCTAATAGACCAATATAATAAGGCTAAGAAAGTATCAAGGACGAACTATCCTATTCCATCCATATACATAAATGTCAATCCTATACGTATATCCTTGACCATTATATGAATGAAACAACGGAAGAACAATATATATAATATACAAGGCCAAGGAATGAATATTAAATGTGAAGAAAAAAAGGAAGGTATATACGGTAGTACCATAGTTACATATAGCTATTATATATATATATATATATATATATATATATACATATATATATAGAGAGAGAGAGATTCAAGGTTATCTCTAGGCACAACCTAGATCATCATATCATCTTTATAAGGCCTCATTATAATCCAAACAGGATTTAGTGCTAACCAGCTTAGGATTTCAATCCATATGTCTAGACATGAAATAATCATACATAAGAATGCAATCATAAGATAGGAGAGTGCAAAATCATACCTCAGATCTCGATAACAAATCAATGACCAATATATCATAATCTAAACATATTAATGATCATGTTAATGATAATAACAATATCAATAACAACGCGAGTAATTTGCTATTCCAGAGAACCATATACCTAATCGAGCCTATGTGTTCCTCCACCACCCCAGACTTTTATGGCTCAATCAGCACATAATAACATAAGGTATAGTCATCGCTCATATCTATGTAAACCTCCCATACCGATTGATATACATTGGTTAATACTGGTAATAGGAGATGTACATGCAAGAATGGATGCTAGGTGCATAATCAATATCACAACTATCCTCCGAACTCGAACCGGATATATATATCATCATCCTAACATCATATTACAAACCTTGGCCTAATAATATATCTAGAATAATCACAACATCATAATCATAACCTTAGGCTCATATACATAATTATGTTTATAAGCCGTAATATATCAATAACCATCTCACATATAGGAGGCATATCACATCTAGGAGGCAAAATATCAATAAACATATCACATCTATAATACATCTCATATCTATAGGTTATGCATCATGAATACAAGGAATATCACCTCTCTAGGCCAATTATCATATCAAGGAGGAACATCAACTCTATAAATCATATATTGTATCTAAGAGGAAATATCGTCTCTATAGGCAAAATAACATGTTTAAGAGAAAATAACATCTCTAAAGGCCCAACATCATTTCTAAGAGGAAATAACATTTCTAAAGGTCCAATATAACATCTACGAGGAAATGGCACTCTAAAGAACCAATATTACATGCAAGAGGAAATGGCATCTGTAAAGGCCCACTATCACATCTAAGAGGAATTAACATCTCTGTAGGACATTAATCATAATTTAGGGTAATTCATCACAATTTATAAATTCACCAAGAAAATCGCAAAAATAAGGCTCATTGGTCTCAACTAGGCCAAACATCCTCAACTAAGTCCACAAGAGCTAGTATATATAACACACATCATCTCGAAGAAGAGAAGGTAGAAGCATACCTCAAGGCCGAACCGCAAAATCTCTGATCATTCTCCAAGTGCCCATCTTAACTTCACAATACAAAAATTCCATCACACTGTAAAAATACTAATCTTCTCATCGATACGAGTCTAACTATATGCATATTGACTACTTTTGATTAGGGGTCAAAGGGGACCATCGAAATGGATTTTTAAAAAAGAAGGAAAAAATCATAACTTTACGTCGAAAATATGTTTCACATATTTTTAGAAATCTATAACAGAAAACCCAAGTCAAATCGAATAAAAATGAGGTTCAAATCAAAGAAAAATCATTTAGGAGAATTATCGGGAAACTCTTTTAAATTCGGGTTAACATAAAGAAGTGGAGTTATTTTGAAGGTTAGATTGATGAAAAACTAGTAATTAAAAGATAAAAATATTATTCAAGTTAAAAGAAGTAAAATTGGAGTTTAACATCATGCTCTAAGATTTTTGGAGTTTTGAGAAACTTATCATGAAATTACTAAGAAAAAGGTGAATTCTTACCTTAAATCTGTAATAGAATCAATAAATAGATGTTAATCTACTTTTTTAAGCTCCCACAATTTTCAATTCTAAGCTCCCACACAATTTTAGGGTTCAACTCTCAATATGAAAGATGAAAAATGAGCAAAATGAGCCCCAAAATTGCTTTAAATAGTGCAGAAAAATCTGCAACAACTTTTTCCGAGTCCGTACTGAGTTTGATGTGATGTCCGGGATTCATTTGGAGTCTAATATATGCAAACGAACTATGTAATAACACTAAATTTGATTCTACGGACTCAATGGAAATATCAAATTCTGAAATATTATTTGTTTTCACAGTGTTGACCTTCGAAATCCGAAATTCAAAATTATGATTTTCTAAACCATGGATCGAAATGACATTTAAAAGCCATAAAATCCCTACAAAAATGTTATCACCGTAGATAAGACATTCTAGATCTACTGGCAAAGTTAGATTTTTAATACGAGGTCTTTTCGACCAAATGTGGGTCCCAAACCCATATTCTTAATTTTCAAAATTTTTAATCTGTAGGACGAAATGAGTTCAGGTGCATTGGGATCTGAACTAAAGATCTACCTAGCCTAAAATTGATATTCAAAATGTGATGATGTAGTCAAAATTTGCATTCGAGATCGTTTCTTCAATGTTTTCACCCAGTGGACATTTGGGAACTAATGAAGACTTCAATATAAAGAATTGGCTCTAAAAATCAAACAAACTGCCCGGTAACTAAACTGTTAGTCCCAGCAAGTAATAAATGACTTGGGGCATCTATGGAGAAGCTCAAACGATAAAGATAAGTGGAAATATAAAAAATGACGAAAAAGGTCATTACAATATCCACTACTAAAAGGACTTTAGTCCTCGAAAGTCAACAGATGGAAAGAAATTGAAAAGCTCGATAGGATGAGATACTGGGCCCGCATGCTTCATGCATGACTTACTAAATGACCTCAACAAAGAGAAAACACTTTCAAGGATTTCACCATAGGTATCCCATTTTAACCAGCACCCTCAATTTACTACCAAACAACCAAAACTTAAATTTAACCACTAACTGACTGCTAACTGAACCGAAAAGGCTGATGCGCACAAACTAAACCAAAACAAACTGATACTATCTAGATACGAGCATAACCCAACAATGGCTCATCCAGGACAAAAAAGAAACCAAGAAATGATTCATACCATCGACTCTAAATCCAATTATAATCCTTCTTTAACCATTCCACACCTGTAATCCTCTCCAAGTCTAGGAGGAAAATCACCCGAGTCTTGTTCGCATAATATTATCACAGAGAACTTAAAGAACTAAAGTTGATTAACTGAATGTCCATATGCTACACATGTGAATAAGTCTATAAGGCACTGCTTGGGCACAAAAATGAAAATAATAAAGGAAGGCAATTTATTCCAATGCTATAACCAGTCTGGATGGTAGTCAAACTAAAATTCAAGGGATCAAGGAATAACTACTCATCACTAAATATTCAACTCCAGTATGCCCCATCAATTGAGAATGAAGCCATACTAAATCCAACTCAAGTATAATATACCCATTTAGAATAATATCCAAGAAACCCAAAGAAAACTGTAGACTAAAGGTAAAAGTTAAAAGAACCAATATTGGGTCAATGGGCTATCATTTGAGGACTTATGAACTATAATCCATCCAAAGTCCAGAAAAGAAAATACGCAACTACATAGTAAGATAAACAAGCCTATAAATTAAATCTGAACTAAGACATGTCAAAAATAAATGCTGCACACAAGCTCTACAACACAAAGCTAAAATCTCAATTCCAAGGATGAATCGCTCGATCTCAATTGCCCAAGCGAAACCTGAAGATAGGTAGGCATTCATGTTTTAAATCTACCATACTTTCAAATCGCCATTCCAAGGCATCAAATAAAAAATTTAGCCAATAAGGCTAGATCAATGTCAACTATCTCAAATCTACTTTAGTGTCCAAATCTGACTTATCCAAGATAAATCATACCAAACCATAGTCGAGATATATCTAAAGAACAAAAATCACCATAGCGATAACCAACAACTCAAAATGCAAGCAACCAACTCGATATCATCTAGAGGGTACAAAATATAGCCATAAAAAAATCATGCCAAAGGATAAATCACCGATAAATAATCCAATTAACCCACTCTATAACCGCTGGAGGGCATGAACTATCGAAATACACTAAAAAACTCCCTTAGGCTGAAAACCACATCAGTAATGGAAAAACTCAAGCAACTCAGAGAAATGCAACTTTAGCCAATAACTAATAAATCTAACACTCTTTCTCGACAAAGAATAGCCACAGGCACAAATCCTAGACGAGAATCACTCCACCAAGATTCATTAGTCTGATCAACCTCTAAAATATGGATTTTCCAAATCCACCCAAGATAACATCATTGAAGAAGAAATATACCAATCATAAAATCAAGGTCAAAGTTAAGACAATCACAAAAAATCAACAATTTTTCAATATAAATAATTTTCAATTTGCCAACTTAAGAAGCGATCGCAAGAAAGGCAACCTGTCTCTAACTCTATAACTCCACTTAAGGAAAAATTTTATCATACAAAAGGAGCATCCGATCTCCACACTAATAATAAAAGAAACCCACTCTAAGGGAATGAACCCAACAAACCTATGAGATGAATCTACGATATCTCAATCTTAATATCAAAACCACTGTCAAGTGAAGAAATTGCCATAATGAATAATGAACCCAAAACTAGTAAATTTCACAAATCGGTAATATGGGAAGGGATAGCCAAATCAAACGCCTTTGCAACACAAGAGGTGAGTTTATGATTATCAAACTCAATAACATGTAATATAACTAAATTGCCAACTTAAAATAATAAACACAGAATCATGAAAGTTCAACTTACCTTTGATACCACAATATATTCCTAAATAAATCTAACATAGCTAACCAACAGGGAAAAATTAACCTCACCGCGCTATGAGAAAGAAATGATCAAATCGAGATATATCTTCTCAATCCACCAGATAAGATAATAAATAAATAAATTCTAACTAGATAATAATAGTCTAAACAGCTACCCAACAAGGATTAATTACATCAAGTAATAATATCAAATAATACCAATAACCTAAAGCAGTGATAGCAATAGAAACAACAATATCAACATCAATATAATGAACAACAATATCATGTACCACTGAATGGCCACAATAAAGCTAATGTGCCAAGATAAATAGGAATCAAACCAAAAAGCTACACCTGTAAGAGAAAATATAAATACAGATCTACTCCATCCACTACTAAAATAAATAAACCAAGGAGTAGTAACATAATCATGAATTTAATAATAAGGTGCATTATAACCAATATCAATTCATCAAGGGATATAATCATCAATGGGTATGAAAACTCCAATACATATCATAAAAGATAAATGCAAGAAATAAAAGTACACCTATCATGGTAAAATCTACACTCACATGTCTGCTAGCCATATGCAGAATAAATTTAAATGGGTCCAAACTAAAAATAATTGACTAAATCATCAGCTAAGTTACCAAGCACACTATCTCTAACTAAAGATGCCAAAACATCATGAGGCTGTTCTGAATGAGCTGAATGACTAGAAATCCTATGTTGAGGACACTTTCTAGAGCAATAGTCGACCTCTCTATAGGCCATATATCATGTCTAAGTTGAAATAACATCTCTACAGCTGTCAAATACAACCCAATAGTAGGTAAGTAGAACCCATAGTTCAGAATGTCTAGTAATAGAGTACTCAATAAAATAAGGAAAGAATGTAGAATAAGTATAACAAAAGTTCAAATACATAAATAAAACCAAAACCTTTTAGTATCAGCACAAGTGCTTCTAATATAATCAGAGTACAAAAATAAAATATCAAAGGAATTACACTGATACAAACTTATCTTCAAATATAATATAGATACTAGTCTATTACATAAGAAAGAGATAAGTAATGCTTCAAATACCAGGATCTCACTCAAAGTCTCCAAACTATGGCTGCACTGCACGATACACACATCATTGGTGATAACCCGTACTATGATCTGTAGGAAGCAGAAGTATAGTATGAGTACCAAATGAATGATACTTAGTAGGTAACTACAAACTAAGCACCAAAGATAAAGAAGATATACAAAACATATAAACAAAATAAAAAACTCAACCCAAATTTCCAATAATCATATAACAAGCTAATGCGATAATAAGGATAGACTATCCTTATAATTTCCAATAGACTAACATAATAAGCTTCAGAAAATATCAAGTATGAACTATCCTATTCCATCCATACTCACAAATGTCAATCCTATACATATATCCCCGACCATTATACAATTGGAACTGATTTAAAAAAGAATATATATAATGATATACAAGGCCTAGAATGAATATACAGTGTGAATAAATGAAGGAAAGGGTATACAGTAGTACAATAAATACATATAGCTAGATATCATATATATATTGAAGCAAGGTTATCTTAAGGCATAACCTAGACCATTATATTGTTATTATAAGGCCTCAGTATAATCCAAACAGTATTTAGTACTAACTAGCTCAGGATTTTAATCCACATGGATAGATATGAAACAATCATGCATAATAATACAATTATAATATATGAGAGGCCAATATCATTCCTTAGATCTCGATACCGAATCAATGAAAAATATTTCATAAGCTAAACATAACAATGATCGTAATAATGATAATAACAATATCAATAATAGTACAAGTAATTGGCTATTCTTGACAACCATATACCAAATCGAGCCTAAGGATTCCACTACCTCCCCACACTTGGAAGGCAAAATAAGCAAACAACAACACAAGGCATAGTATTTACCCATGTCTATACAACCGTATCATACCGACTAATAAACATAAGCATATACTGGTGATAGGTAATATGTCCAAATTATAACTCTTGTTAGAAAGTGTAAGTGGTCGCTGTCAAATATAGAATCTAACTGGGTTGGGTGTTGAATCCCACATGGAATACTGTATTCACTAAGTATTGTGGTTGTTATTAGACTATTGGGCGAAGGTTCCAGAATAAAGTGGGTTTTTGATTTATCAATAGTATTCAAATGCTTGTCACGAAAATTAATCCAACTCTAGATTGTATTGCAAATAGTAATTCAGTAAGAGTACTCAAACTAGAGTTATGGTTACCAAGATGCTTAAGCAGCTAGGGTTGTGAACTACTTTGAATTCCCAATGAACAATTCTAATTGCAAGAGTAATTGAATTCTAAGGTTTACCCATTAGTTTCTCAACCTAAATGAGTAGTTTATCCCTTAGTTCTTTCAAACTTAAGGAATGTATTGTTTATTCATTATATTCTGACATGGGTTGATTTGGTTATGGCATCTACCCTTTATCCAAAGGTTAAAGCCTTTAGATATATGTAAACCATTTCTTTTCCCAACAAACACTTTTCTATTCAACAAGTGATGTTCTTGGCCTCAATTTTCAAGTTTACAATCAAGAAAAGTCATAAAAGTTAAGAAGGGTTTATGTAATATCAATTAATCATGGGAATTTGCTAGATTCACTACCCCTAATAAACTTATCACATCAAGGCTCCCATAACCCTAGTTATAGGAGCTTAGCCATATATCTCCATCACAGAAAGAGAAGAAATCATTGTGTTATACATAAGTTAATTTAGAATTTACTTACAAAAGTCATAATTATTGTTCTTCAATCTTTAATAAAGAAAATGATAATGGAATCTAGGTCCCAAATTCTAGAATGACTCTTAGAGAAAAACTACGCACTATATATTTCTAGTATGGAAAACCTAAAAGATAGTTAAAAGATAAATATAAGAGATAAAAGATAAGAATAAGATCCAAAATAGAACCTAAAAATAGGTATTTATATGTTCCTAGGTAAAAAGGATTTAAAATTTGAATTTAGAAAAACAACGTCCAAATTGGAGGTTAAGTTGGTGGTCAGTCGCAAGACTGGTGGTCTACCATTTTGGCAATCACTGGGTCTTCTGAAATCCTGGATTCTATTTTGGGCCTAGTGGTCAAGTTGGTGGTCAGTCGTAAGACTGGTGGTTCACTATTTTGGCCATTACTAGGTCTTCTGAAATCCTAGTTTCTATTTTGGGCCTGGTGGTCAAGTTGGTGGTCAGTTGCTAGACTAGTGTTCCACTATTTTGTCCTTCACTGGGTCTTCTGAAATACTGCATTTTGTTTTGGGCATGGTGGTTAGGTTGGTGGCTAGTCGCAAGACTAGTGGTCCACCATTTTGACCACCAATGGTGTTTTATTGCTACTTTTCTTAGTCTTCTCCTTCAGCTGGCTCCTTACACCGAAACACTAAGATCAAGCATTAAATGCAATCTTGGTTGCTTGAAAACATACAATTTTCCCAAGAAAAAGATGCACAATGTTCCATCAAAAGTCGGAACATCAACACCCTCAAATTAAAATAATTGCTTATCCTCAAGCAACTATATAATACTATACTAAGATGCTTAACCAAGAGAACTATAAGATACCTATGACAGTCAATCATAAATTTTAGTTCAAAACACATTACCCTCTCGAAGTTCAATCACTTTAAACCCAACTATGTATATTAATGAAAGTCAATAATGTGACATAGAGAAATAAAGCTATGGCATCACATTAGCAACAAACAGCCACACATTTGTACAAGTCACACGACCTAAACAAGTAAGCAGCCAGCAATACAACCCATGTGCCCTTACAACGAAGAAGTCCCTCCTCACTTATATATGAAATCAAGCATGTCAATGCGGGGATGATTAAGAGACACTTACTCTCAGAAAGAAGTTCCAATCAATGTATTTCAAATACCATAAGCCTACCCTAATTTTCATCACCTATGTTTTCAGACAATTAAGTTAGAATCACTATTGGAATTTTCTTCATCTAGTAACACATGCTTGTGGCTGGTATGATACGTAAAGATATTTAAAGTGACTAGGAATCCTTGACGCTACACTAACTTTTGGAGTCTCACTTATTATCCTTTCACTTATTTCTCCCTTTCTTTATTAAATCAAATTCAGGCTAGGTACGGTCTTTTAGTCTTTCATTTTCTTTTTTTCACAACTTTTCTTTTCTTATTCTTTTTTTGCTACACCCATCCTTGCATTCTTTTCTTTCATTTTACATTTCTGCATACTTACTTTATATCATGCACCCCTATGATAGCCACCCTCAACTTAGGTTATTTGCCTAAGTCGAAGTGCGCAATGCCCAAGGAGGACCAGCGCCAAATCTAATTTATTGTGATACAAAAGGGAAAGTGATAGGTTTAACAAGAAAAACAGGCATATAGGCTCAAAATTGGGATCAAGGGATATCATTCACACATGGAAGGACATTTAGGATAAAAGTGGACTAATATAAAAAATTGCCTGTTATCCTTTCCTAACCACTATCCTACAACCTAGGCAAGACTAACCGGGCATGTTCTAGCTTTAGCACATAAAGAAACTTGGTAATATCTCACACACACATGGCACAAAGGTATATCACAAACTACTACCTGCCTGGGTTATGCAATTCTTAGCAATGATTATTGTGTCCCTAATGCTAATGCCATAAAAATATTCATAATAGTCGTATATAGATGCATATCAAACAGTTACAAAATAGACAATTGAAGAGGTATTTATCATTTGTCCCAAAAATCAACCAAAATATGTCAACTACTCAAGATACATGTTTTTCTCCCAGTTAACCACAAAACATCATGAAAGAAAACACAATATGCCTAAATATTCCAACTTTACTAGGAAAAAGACTCCAGGAAAAAGAGACATGGCAACAAAAACCCCAAGAGGACAACAACACCCACAAGTAGCCCCATCCTCAACTTAAAATCATACACTGTCACTAATGCGTCAAACCAAAGCAAGAGAGTTAGAAACAAACTTGTGGCACCATAGGTGTAAAGATCTGATGTCAACCACATAAGATAGATACAAAAAATAGAAAACCTTAGGTTGTCTCCAAAGAAGTGCCTGATTTAACATCGCAGCATGACTCAGTCATCTTGACTGCTGAAAATTCATCAACATACCCTGTTGATACCTCTTTGCTTCACTTGTTGGATCAATATAATGCTTTATTCCTAGTCCAACCACTTTGGAAGAACTACATTCTCGATTTCCAGTTCAACCATACCAGCTAAGCTCTCCACAGTTAACCTATCCTCAACTGGTACATCTTACTCATTTTCGTAGACTACATCATTGATCGAGAAGACATTTATCTCTTTTTATTGTTTCATGGATTTACACACTTCAAAACTAACCTATTTCCTATTGAGCCTAAATTTCAGATCATTTAAATCTAAGTCAACAAGCACTCTCCAGTTGCTAAGAACGGCCTACCCAAAATTATAGGTACTTAGAAGTCCACTTCACAATTAAGAATTACAAAGTCGGTAGGAAATATAAAATTGGCAACCTTTACAAGTATATCAAGTAGAATTCTAACTGGAATTTTCATCGATCTATCCACCATTTGAAGCTACATATTGGTGGGCGTAGGATCTCCCAAACCTAGTTAATTGAAAAATGCCAACGGTATAAGATTTATACTTGACCCAAGATCACAAAGGGCCCTATCAAAATTTAGCAACCCAATCGTACATGGGACAATAAATGTTCCCGAATTAGCTTTTTTATGCATAATAGATCTTGTAGAAATAGCGCTATAATGATTAAAATTATCTTTTATTTCATAGCTCACAATCTTTTTCTTTATCAATAGGTCATTCATAAACTTAGCATATCCGAGCATCTGTTCCAGTACTTTAACTAAGGGAATATACACTATCAACTGCTTCAACATAGCCATAAATTTGCTAAACTTGCCATCATCTTATTTCTTCTTTAATCATTATGGAAATAAAGATGGTGGCCTTCGGATTTTAATTGGAGCAACTTCTACCTTCTTTCTTATGCCTTGCTCTACATCACTAACATGCTTTAGCTTTGATAGTTCTTCCCCTTCTGAACTCTTCTTTTCTAAACCTCTCAACTCTAAAGGGACCACTGGAGATTCATCAACCATCTCCCCATCTATTTTGACCTTATTAATCTAAGAGGATGCTCTCAGACATGGACTATATAACATCTTACCACCCTTAGTGGTGATAGACATACACGATCCATTAGTCCATGGATGTTAAACTGTATCACTTGGTAGAGTCCCACTCTTTCTTTGGTTGAATGCTATAGATAATTTGCTCATCTTCTGCTCTAGTTATTTGATAGCAGTTGAGTGTGAATTTACTAATTGACTTATGAAAGATATGTCACTCTTCATCGTCGTCAACCCAGAATTTGTTGCCTTAACTTCCTTCAATAGTTTCTCTATTAAGTCCTCCATGGACATTTTGCCTGAGTTGGTGGCAGCATTATCATAACTTCAAAGAGGTACATACAGTCTACTCCTGTCATTATTATTCTTCCAATTCCCTTGGTCCCCATTTTTATAACCATATTTTTCGTAATATTTTTGACCTTGGTTCCCTTGGCTATTGCCAATAAACCCCTTGTTGTTTAGATAGTTTGCCTCTTCTTTCGAATTAGAGTTAGATCTGGCTTAGAATTCTACAGCTTTTACTTTCTCAGCCTTTCCAGATAATAAATACTTTTTCAACAAATCTATTTTCGTCTTCAAGTGTTCCATGTCCTGTTCATGTTTCTCCTCCTTCATGCATTGCTCTACAGTCATACCACCAGACACAGTCGGGCTTTCTACCACAAAATCCCTGGTATGCCAAGCTCTACTTTGTTTGGTCATTTGATCAAGCATCTCTAAGGCCTCTAGAAATGTAAGATCCACCAATGATCTTCCTATAGCATTATCCACAACTGGATTTATAGTAGAGTTTAAACCTTAATAAAGAGTCTTAATTAAATAAATATCCGTCATATTATAGTTTAGGCATTGCATCAGCTTCTTCTTAAACCTCTCCCAGGTCTCATGAAGATCTTCAATAAGAAGCTGCCAAAAGTTATTGATTTTATCCCTTAATTATACCCCCATGAAAGGTTGAAAGACCCTTTCTAGGGAAGCCTCTTTCAACTATCTCCAGTTCATTATAAAATCGGGAGTCAGTCCATTGAGCCATAGTGTTGCCTCTCCAGTCAGAGAAAATGGAAACAAATGTAGCTGAATAGCATTCTGTCCCACTCCCAGGTTATCAAAGGATTTTTGAATAGTGATAAAGTTCACTAAATGCATATTAGGATCATCCCCCGGGAGTCCACAAAACAACCCCTCTAGATAAAGGAGTTGAATCATCATGCTTGTAATATTAAACTTAGCTCTTGGTGCTAGAGGTAGAGGAATAATAGATCCAGTAGAACCTGCTCCATCCGTTCCATCCTTGTTATCATTAAGATCAAACTACACAGGTTAACGGTCTTGCCTTAATTTAAAAGGATGATTTCTATTTACATATTGGTTCACCGACATTGCTACGTTCTCTGCATACCTTAGGTTATCAGGATCTAAAAATTCCTCATCCCTAAATCATCATCATTAGGATTAGGATAAAGTGCAGGTTGACCGTTATTCTATTGATTAATCTAAGCTCTAGCCATGGGGGCTAGTCTTTCATCTCTCTGAGGGTCTGCCATTCTGCCAAGTAACTGTGATTTTAGATGTAATGGTAATAATGGTGCACCCGATCTCCATGTACTTGGCATACACAACAACTACCCTGCACAAATGAAAAATAATAAATAAAGGTACAATTAGGAAAGTTGACCAAAAGTCAACTAACAAACACAAACTTAATTGACAACAATATTCTCCGACAACGACTCTAAAATTTGATACACCTAAATTACAACTTTCGTCAGAAAATGTAAGTGGTCGCCGTAAAATATAAAACCCATATGGGTTGGATGTCGAATTGCACAGGGAGTACTGTGTTCACTAAGTATTATGGTTATTATTAGACTGTTGACTGAAGGTTCCAGAATAAAGTGAGGTTTTGATTTATCATTGGTATTCAAATTCTTGTCACAGAAATTAATCCAACTGTAGATTGTATTGGAAATAGTAATTTAGTAAGAGTATTCATACTAGAGTTATGGTTACCAAGATGCTTAAGAAGTTAGGGTTGTGAATTATTTTGAATTCTTAATGAACAATTCTAATTGCAAAAGTACTTGAATTCTAAGGTTTACCCATTAGTTTCTCAACCTAAATGAGTACCTTATCCCTTAATTCTTTCAAACTTAAGAAATATATTATTTATTCAACTATATTCTCACATTGGTTGATCCGGTTAAGGCATCTACCCTCTATCAAAAGGTTAAAGCCTTTAGATTTTTGTAAACCATTTCTTTTCCCAACAAAATTTTTTTTATCCAAACAAGTGATGTTCTTGGGATCACTTTTTAAGTTTGTAACCAAGAAAAGTCATTAAAGTGAAGAAGGTTTTATGTAATATCAACTATTCAGGGTAATCTACTAGATTTACAGCCCCCAATCAGCTATTCGTATCAAGGATCCCATAACCCTAGTTATGGGAGCTTAGCCACACATCTCTATCATAGAAAGAGAAGAAATCATTGAGTTGTTCAAAAATTAATTCAGAATATACTTACAAAAGTTACAATTGTTGTTCTTTAATATTCAATAAAGAAAATGAAAATGGAATCTAGATCCCCAATTCTAGAATGAATCTAAGAGAAAAACTAGGTACACGATGTTTCTAGAATGCAAAACCTAAAAGAAAGTTAAGAGATAAAAGATAGGAGATAAAATATAAGAAGAAGATCCCTAAAAAAAACCTAAAATTGGGTATTTATTGTTTCCCAAATAAAAAGGATTTAAAATTTTAATTTATAAAAACCGCATCCAAATTGATGGTCAAGTTGCTGGTCAGTCGCAAGACTGGTGGTCCACCATTTTGGCCTTCACTGGGTCTTCAGAAATCCGAGATTCTATTTTTGGTCTGGTGGTCAAGTAGCTGGTCAGTCGTAAGACTGGTGGTCCACTATTTTGTCCATCACTAGGTCTTCTGAAATCATGGATTCAATTTTAGGCTTGGTGGTCAAGTTGGTGGTCAGTCGCAAGACTGGTGGTCCACTATTTTGGTCGTCACTGGGTCTTCTGAAATCCTAGATTCTATTTTAGGCCTGGTGGTCTAGTTGGTTGTCAGTTGCAAGACTGGTGGTCCACTATTTTGACCACCAGTGGTGTTTTCCTGCTACTTTTCTGAGTCTTCTCCTTCAGCTAGCTGCTTACCCAGAAACACTAAAATCCAGCATTAAATCCAGCCTTGGTTGCTCGAAACATGCAATTTTCCCAAGAAAAAGATGCACAATGTTATGTCAAAAGCCAGAGCATCAATAGGCAATAATACAAGGTACATAATTTATATTACAACCATCCTCCAGACATGAACCGTGTATATTCATCATCATAATTACATCCTCTGGCCTTTTCGCATATCAACATCATCATCACTGTATTCTCCGGCATTGTTGGGTATCAATATCATTATTATATATCCTCAGGCCTAGTCAGGTATTAATATTTCATCACAATATCCTCTGGTCTTGTTAGGTATCAATATCATTATAACCATCTCTCTCTCTCTTTCTATCTATCTATCTATCTTTATATATATATAGATATAGATATATGATAGGGTGTACAAACTTAAGTCTCACGTAAAAGAGTGTAAATACATAAGTCTATTACTCGAATGATCTTTAGGACTAAATAATTTCAAAAATGTAGAAAGTGTTAGAATATCTCGCGACTGAAGTAAATAGTAGTGTCAAGTCATCGACAAAAATCTATCTCGAAAAAATCTTTAAAATAATATCTTACACCTTTTTATATGTATATATATTCCAGTTAGTTAGGCAATTATTATAGTCAAGAAATCCATTGTTAAGGTGAAAAGTGGATTTTAATCCTCATTTTTGAAAATCAGTGATAAGCTCGTATTTCAGCTAGGATCACATCAATACGGATATATTAATAATGCATATATCGAATCTATGCATGCCATCACCAGTATCCAATCAATGAAATTGTAAGTAAAATAAACATAACCCTTTGTCCAATAATATTTCCAGAATAATCATGACCATAGGCCAAAATAAATATTTGGAACTCATATTATTAATCATATTTATAAGCCATATCATATCTATAACCATCTCAGATATAGGAGGCATCTCCCATCTAGTAGGTGTAATGTAATACCCTGAGAATTCCAACTGATAGTATAACCATGCTTCAAGATCATGAGAAATAAATAATAGTTATTTGGCATTTTTATAATCAAGTTTGATTTATATTAATGCGTTAAATATGTCCTATCTATTGGACAAATCAAAATATCCCTTACCGAATGAATTCTTGAGAAGGATATTGGTATAGTAAAATTTAAATGAGCATATCTCTCATTATAATATGAATTTTTGAGAGCATGACCCACCAAATGTTAGATAATTGAATTAAGTTTCCAACGATACAAATTTTTCAAAAATCCAGCATCGGAGTAAAATATTATGGCTATTTTACAGAGAGATGCCCAAGCTGTCTAGAAGCGATGACCAAAATGATGGAGCGTCAAGTCAGTGATGGACCATCAATTTGGCCGTCAAAACTGTAGCAATAAGCCCATTTTTTGGACCAAAAATAACAGTTGGAGTAACGGTCAGTCACCAGAGTGTTGGTCTGTCACTCAGACCATCAGTTTTGCCCGAAACAGCGCTGAAACGTCGTTTTAAAGAGATTTTTAGGTGTTTTTCCACCATATTTAACACCCAATCACATAAAATCAAAGCACATAACATCTTATTCATCAATAACATCAAAATTAGGATTTATTTCAAGATCAAAACCCAAGAATAAGATTCAAACCCTTCTCTAAGAAAACTCAAGAATCAAAGCGTCGCCATTGAAGAACCTTCAAGAAAAGTTAACCTCCTTCAAGATTTAAGCTTTTGAGGTATGCATAGTATTGATTCATGGATTCCTTTCATCCAAGAAGCTCAAGAACCCTCTTTTAATTATGAAATGATGATGTGTATGATATGGATTGTTTACAATCATATTGTTGATGTTGTATGATTCCCAAGTTAGAATCTTTATGTGAATCCATGAAACTACATTAGTATATGAGAGGAAATCCAGTAATTGAGTAGATTATGATGTGTTAATTGATGAATTATGCCTATTCCCTAATTCGTGCATCTAAGGTGTTTGATAAAATGCCTACAAGGATAAAAATTATGTATTATAGGTTAGGGATGAACTATATGATAAATTTATGCTAGTCTATTATGTTCAAAGAGCTCACATATTGTTGTTTTGCAATATATATGTTAATGAAATGTACATGATGATTGGAGAATAGATGCATATTATGTCTATATGCATTCCATGTTATGTACAAGGTCATGATTATGAAGTACCTCATGAGTTATTCCCTAATTATTACAATATGAACTAAATATTACATTTTTTTCATTCCCTTATGTTTAAATAGTTTCCATGCTATAGTTATGAAAATTATATGTTTTCGAAATGCCATGATATTGGAACATGAGGTTTGTGACTTGATTACAAGAATTCCCATTCATGTTTCATATTATGATGTTAGATATTATGATGACCGTGTACTTCATGAAATCCCTCACTAATGTATTATGGATTACTAATGACGGCTATGCATTCAAGAAAGCCACGTTGTGTCAGTTTCTTTCCATCGAGTCCTGGGGGTACTTGTACCCAAAAAATATAGCTGTGTGCCAAAGCCATATCATATCATCATGATACTCTCAGTCAAGCCATGATCTATAGAATTCGATCAGTCATGGACTCAGGAAAACTCAGAAATATCAATAGTCTCAGTAGTTCGGTAATCTCAGTGCTCAGTAATATTAGCAATCTCAGTAACAGCAGTATTCCTAGCACTCTCAGTAATTCAAGTACTCTTAGTCAGTCCTCAAAACTCAGTATTATTTCGTAAGTCACATAACTCAGTAATCTCACTCCAATTCAGTTTAGTAATCTATGTTCAGTTTCTATTCAGTTGGGAGTAGGATTTAGCACCGAGTGAACTCAAGGATAGGTATTTTCTTGAGTTAGAGGGTACAATTCTTAGAAGCAACCCTTGCATTCCAGAACTATGTAGCCAGTGTAGGTTGAGATATACCTATATATAGGACTAATCATCTTATTTGAGTTTACCTGATAGCAAGGGAAGACGAAAAGAGCTCCCAAGCAGAATAGGGTCTACTCATATGTTGTCTCTACCAGTGGCACAGTATTGACAATCTTCCGGCTAGGGTTATAGGTTGGAAATCACCAGTTTAGATTCTGAGAATGTCGTTTAAATGAATACATCCCACAGTGTTAGTCTCAGTCTCAGTTTAAGTAATAGAACTCAGATAGTTCTTTAAACTTAGGACTATCTGCTACAGTCAATCAGCAATACGGAACTCAGCTAGTTCCACAATATTCAGGGATGTAAGATACAGTCACTCATGTTATTAGTTATACCAGTTATCATAATTCATATTACCAATATTCATATTCATGACTATCAGATACAGTCGATAAGTTTAATTTTATATAATTAGACTACCAGATACAGTCAATCAGGCCAGTTCTTCATAATCAGAACTGTTAGAAATTGTTATTCATGTATTAGTAATATAGTTTCAGTCCTTTAGTATTCAATAATACAGTATCAGTTCCTCACTTAGTAGTGACTTACATATCAATATCAGTAAACTCAATCAATTAGTATATCAGGATTGGTAAGCTTATGTTGTCAGTGTTCAGGCTCTGTAGTCAGCATCACCATGAGGTTAATTATAGTTATTTATGTATGTATGTACTCTCACATTTATATCAGTCAACATTGTTCATGCATATAACCCTTTTGAATTTAGCTTACCTCATTTATATACCTGTACATTCAAAGTACTGACGCATTTGCGCTATGGTGTCTTATACCATAGGTTTGGAGGAACGAGCTCCAGATTGGAAGTAGATTCTAGTCTTAGCAGTCAGAGTCAGAAGCGAGTCCTCATCTCTCGAGGATATGTTGATTTCATTACCATTTAAGTTTTCAGTTTATTTTAGTAGTTTAAGTTAGTTGGAGATATGTCCCATCAACTCCTTATTCAGACAGTTTAGAGGTTTTCAGGCTATAGCATGTCAAAAAGTTATTTCAAATTTGTTTTTGTATTTTATACCATTTTCAGACATTGTTCTTATCAGATGTTTATTCAGATATGAACCTTATGGCCTTTCAGTACATATTTCTATATTTCATATTATATTATGCAGTGTACAGGTATAGATATAAGTCATGGGCCGGCTTGTGGTCTTATGTGTCATGAGTACCGTGTAGCATTCCGGTTTAGAAAATCGGGGCATTATGAACTTAGTATTAGAGGCTTAGGTTCAACAGTGTCCTAGGAAGTCTGAAATGCACATCTAGTAGAGTCTTGTACATGCGTGTGGTGTGCACCACACTTATGTTGAGGAAGCTATGAGATGTTTTAGGAATAGGAGCCTCTACTGTAGTAGCAGATAACAGATCCAGAATGAGTTAGTTTGTGTCAGGGGTATCAGGTAGAGTAGTTAAGGAGTGCAGGACTGAGGTATTGATTGGTTACATGGACATATCTAGTCTTATGATATATGCCAATCAAATCGAGGAGCAGAAGCTTAAGAGGAAGGAGAGAGAAAATAAGAGAGCCAGAACAGGTAGTTATAGTTTTGCATAACATTTCCATAGGGTGGTAATTGTTTTAAGTTGTGTCAAAAATGTTCAGCTCCAGTTCACTCTTCAGTTAGGGCCTCAATACAAAGTTCACAAATAACTGTAGGAATGGGGCATCTGGCTCCAAGGCCCAGAGTAGTGAGAGCAGGATTCTTACTCATCTGGTTTGCGAAGAGTCTAGTAAGCATCATAAGGGTGTGTGTAGAGCCAACAATGGTATGTGTTTTTGGTATAGTGAGTTAGGTCACAAGGTCTAAGATTGTCCTACACCCAGTCATCAAAGTCAACATGGTCGTTTTTTAACTCAGTTCGGTTGCCCAAATCAGCAGGGTGCCAATTTTTGCTCTACCAGTGGGCAATGGACAAACAGACTCCATGACCTTCAATCCCGACAAGATCAGGAAAGTCCTCCTGATGTAGCCATTGGTAAGTTATAGATCCCTTATTTGCATGTTCATGTTTTTCAAATTTAGGAGTTTGAGTTTGCTTAGTGTTACAAATTATGTTTCGTGAACACAGAAATTTCAAACATAGGTCATAGCAGCTCATAACTTAGTCACTCCTATCATGTTTTACCATATGTTCAGTCCACATGACTCATGATCTACTCCTAGTGATGAGTCAAGCTTAGATTATGTCATGTTTACCCTCAGTTTAAATCTCTTGATAAATCCATAATATTGGTATTCCATTCCTCAGTCCTTAGTCGAGTGTTGAGTTTGATATAGTGTTTATTTGAGCATCGGATCCTTGCATATGTCAATATTCCCCAATTAGTTATCAGTATCCTATCTTAGTACTTCAATATCAGTCTAAACCTCAATTATCAGTAACCGACGTTCAGTTCCTGTATGAGCCCCCAATTATAGGCTAAGTTACAGTTTCTACTATAGTCTTAGACACAGTGTTAGCCTCAGTTTCTGTTTAGAAATCAGATCAGCTCCAATTCAGTCCCTAGGTTCCTTGTGCATCACCTCAGTCTCCCTCAATAGCTCAGCCAGGTCAGTATTCCTGGAGAGGCCTAGTGTCCTCAAGGGGGGATATATGCTATAATCCCCCAAAATTTTATGACTTAAACATCCCACTCCCTTTTTATGTAATCAATCCATTTTGGAGTAGGGTATACTTATAAGTTGAAACTCAAGATCTAACCTTAGATGTATGCTATGTATTCAAGACTCAGTTCAGCTCACGAAATTCAACTCAATGCATCACATTTCAATCTCAGTTATGTTCTCTTGTTCTCATATTCCCATTCATGCATACTCCTAGCCTGATCATGGATTAATCCGTATTCTTAGTTAAGTAATGGGTTTTCCTCAAAATTACTCAGTTCCATGAATAAACTATCATTACAAACATGATATCAGATTCCTACTATAAGCTTAGTGTCAATTACTATTGCACGTTCAATCATGCATTCATGTGTTAGCTCAGTCATGTAATCATGCATCAGACATGCTTGTATAGAATGATATATTCAGTTAAAATTCATGTCATCCATGAGATCATCTTCCAGTTATTAATGTTCAGTATGTATGTCAGTTCATGTTCTTCCCCTCTTTCGCACAATATCATTCGAGGATGAATGTTCTCAAGGGGGAGATTGTAATACCCCAAGAATTTCAAACCGATAGTAGAACCATTCTTCAATATCATGACAAATAAATATACTTATTTGGTAGTTTTACGATCAATTATTAGTTATATTAATGCCTTAAATACGTCCTATCTATTGGATGAATCAAAACATCCCTTATCGATTGAATTCTTGAGAAGAATATTGATATAGTCAACTTCAAATGAGAATATCTCTCATTATGCTATTAGTTTTTGATATCATAACCCACCAAAAGATAGATAATTCAATTATATTTTGAACAATACTAATTTTGCCAAAATCCAGCATTGGAGTAAAAAGTTTATGGCCGTTTTATTGAGAGCTGCCCGAGCTATCTAGGAGCGACGACCAAAATGACGGACCGTCAAGTCAGTGATGGACTGTCGATTTGGCCATCAAAACTGAAGCATTAAGGTTGTTTTATGGACCAAAAATGATAGTTGTAGTGACGGTTAGTCACCAGAGTGGATGGTCCATCACTTAGACCATCAGTTTTGCCCGAAACAACGCTGAAACGTCATTTTAAAAGATTTTTAGGCCTTTTTCCACCCTATTTAACACCCAATCACATCAAATCAAAGACATACCTCCTCATTCTTCCATAACATCAAAATTAGGGGTTTATTTCAAGATAAAAACACAAGAACAATATTCAAACCCTTCTCTAAGAAAACTCAAGATCAAAGTGTCACCATTCAAGAACCTTCAAGGAAAGGTAACCTCCTTCAAGATTCAAGGTTTGAGGCATGTAGTAGTATTGATTCTTGGATTCCTTTCATCCATAAAGCTCAAGAACCCTCTTTTATTTATGAAATTTTGATATTTATAATGTGGGTTGTTTATAATCATATGTTGATGTTGTATAATTCCGAAGTTGGAATCTTTTTAAATCTATGAAACTATGTTAGCATATGAGAGGAAATAAATGAATTGAGTTGATTATGATGTTTTAATTGATGAATTATGTCTATGCATTGATTGTTGTATGGTAAGGTGTTTGATAAAATGCCTAGGAGGATAGAAAATTATGTATTATAGCTTAGGGATGAACTATATGGTAAATTATGATAGTCTATTATGTCAAAGGGCTAACATGTTGTTGTTATGCAATATATGTGTTAATAGAATGTACATGATGATTGGAGAATGGATGCATCGTATGTCTATATGCATTCCATGTTATGTACAAGGTCATGATTTATTAAGTACTTGCGTGAGTTATTCCCTAATTATTAGAGTATGATCTAAATATTGCATGATTGTCATTCCCTTATGTTTAAACACGGTTTTCCATGCTATCATTATAAAAAGTATATATTGTCGGAATGCCATGGCTATTACAACATGAGGTTAATGACTTGATTACAAGAATTCCCATTCATGTTACATATTATGATGTTAGATATTATGATGGACCATGTACTTCATGAAATCCCTCAGTCAAGTATTATGGATTATTATTGATGGCCATGAATTCAAGAAAGTCACGTTGTATCAGTTTTCTTCTATCGAGTCCTGGGGGTACTTATACCCAAAAAATAGAGATGTGTGCCTAGAGCCATGTCATGTCATCATTATACTCTCAGTCAAAGCATGATCTATAGAATTCGGTCAGTAATGTGACTTAGGAAAACATAGAAATCTCAGCATCTCAGTAGTTCAGTAATCTTAGTAATCTCAGTAACAACCTATTCCCAGTAATCTCAGTAATTCAAGTTCTCTCAGTCATTCCTCAGAACTCATATTATTCTATTAGTCACGAAACTCAGTAAACTCTCCTGATCAGTTTAGTAATCCATGTTTAGTATCTATTCATTGGGGAGTAGGATTCAGCACCGAGTAAACTCAAGATGGGGATTTACTTAGTCAAAGGGTACGATCCTTGGAAACAATCCTTGCATTCCAGAACTATATAGCTAGCGTAGGTTGAGATGTACCATATATAGGACTAATATATCTCATTTGAGTTTACCTGATAGCATGGGTAGACAAGAAAGAGCTCCAAACAGATAAGGGTTTACTCATTATGTTGTCTCTACCCGTGGGCACGATATTGACACCCTTTTAGCTGGGGTTACAGTTGGGACCCCACCAATTCAGATTCTGTGATATTTTGGTTAGATAAATACATCCCCCAATTCCAGTCTCAGTCTAAGTTTTCAGTAATAGAACTCAGATGGTTCTTTAGACTTAGGACTGTCAGCTACAG
>CM061556.1:112017169-112125959 GCA_030864225.1 Capsicum baccatum var. pendulum
AGTACTCATAATATTCATCTTGAACCAGATTATGTACCCAACATCAAACATCAGTATCATTTGAACCCTTCTATATATGAGGTAGCAAAGAAAGATATCATAAAGTGAATGGATTACGGTGTATTATATCTAATTAAGGCTAACAAGTTAGTCAACTCGACTCAAAGTTTACCTAAAAGGTTAGGATCACTCACTATTGTCCTAGATGAGAAGAATGAGTTAGTTTCTATGAGACCTATTACTTGATGAAGAGGCTGTATGGACTATCGAATGTTGAACAGTTGGACTCAAAAAAACCATTTTCCTATGTCATTTATGGATCAAATGCTAGAATGACTTGCTGGCAGTGGTTGGTACATTTATCTTAAAGGTTATTAGGATAATATTTGATTTTTATTCCTCCCGAAGACCAAGAGGAATACTACCTTTAAAAGAACATATGGTACTTTCGTGTTCAAGCAAATGTCGTTCGAACTTTTAAACACTACTACCCACCTTTTAGCAGTGTATATATTTTATATTTTCTTATATGGTGGAGGAACGTATAGAGGTCTTTATGGATGACTTTTCAATTTTTGATGACTCATTTCATAATTGTCTATCCCATTTGTCCAATGCACTTTAACTATATTAGGAGAGCAATCTTATTATAAATTAGGGAAAGTTCAACTTTATTGTTTTGAAAGGGACTGTTCTTGGACACAGGATCTCGATGAGGGATATTGAGGTAAATAAGGCAAAGATAAAGGTAATTAAAAAGATTCCACCACTAGTCTCAGTTAAAGGTATTAGTAGTTTCTTGGGTCTTGCTAGGTTATAAAGGAGATTCATCGAGGACTTTTATAAAATTTGTAATACATTATTCTATCTTTTAGATAAGGAATTTAATTTCATTTTTGATGTTGCTTGCCTCAAGGACTCTGAGTTCCTTGATGATCGATTGATCTCGGCTCCTATTATTGTGTCCCAAAATTGGTTTTTACATTTTGAGGTAATATGAGATACTAGTGGTATGGCCTAAGGCACTGTCCTAGGAAAAACACATGAGAAGATCCTTCATCCTATCTAGTACGCTAAAAAACCAATAAAGCTCGGACAAAAAAATTATACAGTTACTAAGAATGAGTTGCTCACTATGGCTTTGTGCTTTTAAGAAATTTTGGTCCTATTTGATAAGAAGAAAAGTAATTATTCATACGGATTATGCAGCATTGAGGTATCTTATGTCAAAAAAAATATTCTAAGACAAGGTTGAAATATTTGATACTCTTGTTGGAAGAATTTTACTTTGAGGAGAAAGATCAAAAAGGCTCTAAAATAATATTACAGATCATTTATCCTACCTCTAGGAGGAGGCACTGCTATAATTAGGGGATAAGCTTTATATAGATGATACTTTTCCAGATGAGCAGGTCTTGGAAGTATGTCAAGACTTAATCCCTTAGTTTATGGATTTTTCAACTTTTTTGGCATATGATCTTATCCAAAAAGACATACCATTTTAACGGTGTAAGCGGTTCATGTATAAGGTATGGAAGTTTTACTAGGATGAGCCTTATATTTTTAGGGTTTGTGTAGATGGAGTTAGTTGGAGGTGTATTCTAGAGGTGGAGACGATGAGCATTCCTAAGGCTTGTCATTAATTGCCATTTGGGGGTTAGAGTGGTGGTACCCATACAACTTATTAATTTATGCAGTACGGGTACTATTTGCTGACTATCTACATGGATGCTTATGATTTTGCTCGAGATTTTGATAAGTGTTAGTGGCAATGTAATATTTCGGAGAAAAATGAACTCCCCATAACCCTTATCCTAGATTTAGAGTTCTTTGTTGTGTGGGGAATTTATTTCATTGGACTATTTAAGATCTATTATAGGAAAAATATATACTACTGGCTATCAACTTTGTTTCTAAATGGGTGGAGGCGGTTGTGATTCTAAATAATAATGGTCAAAGAGTCACTGTATTCATGAATTGTAATATCTTTTATCGATTTGGCTCTCCACATGGCAATATTAGTGATGGTTGGTCCCACTTTTATGATCATCTGTTTAAGAAACTATTCAAAAAATATAGTGTGAAGCATAAGGTGGCAATGCCTTACCATCCTCATATGAGTGGAAAGGTTGATATCATGACACAAGACTACCTCCTAGCCAAAACACGGTTCTTAGAACCACATGTGATTCAAAGATAACCCATGTACCTGCATCTTATTTGATCAATTAATTTAATATATATATATATATATATATGTATAGATAAATATATAATGCTAAATAAATAATAAGAAAAATAATCAACATCAGATAAGTTGTTTCAATACATCATTGATCAAAGTTTACAACCCAACAATCTGAGAGAGAGAGAAACTTTAATAAAAATTACTGACTCTAACCGCCCATCTATGGAGCCTCTACTATAGGTAATTAGGAAATGACCCCAAGCTACCCCAAATCAATACATATGAATAAGAAAACTACTATATAAGATCTGCAAATTGATAGAGTCCTCAAAATAAGAGAACTAATCAACTTCTGGCTAAATATTGAGAAATGTCTAACCCTGGTGTGTGGATTACACTTTTTACCTACATCATGAAGCAATGCAGCCACAGAAACATTTTTTTGGTCAGTACATTGGAATGTACTGAGTAAGTGGCATAGACAATAATCAGGAAACTTCTTAAGTCATTACTTTAAAAACTAAGGACATAAACCCTTTGCTGAAATCTGCCTATAAAACAAGTTTATAAATAGAAACTGTGAGGCGTAATGAATTTCTAAATCATGAGCTAAAACATTTCTATAAATTGTAAAGTGGTAGAAGCATTAATGTTATATGTAAAACTCAAGTTAAAGATGAACAGGCCGTAAAACTGTACTGAGGATCATGTATGAATACTGAGATTGAATACATTAATATGTAAAATAAATGCAATACAAAGTAAGCATGTATTGAAATAATTTGTAAAATTGAATACTGGAGTAACTTATAAACTAAGAGATGGTTCATGCAAATCTGAGATAATGTGGTCTGAATACTGAATTGAGATTATGGGAGATATATTTAACTGAGATGCCCCAATTTGAGCTAATCGGCGTCCAACCTGTAAGCCTAGTTGGAAGGATATCAATACCATACCATGGGTACTTAGACTAGCTGTGTGGATGCACTAACTGGTTTCCCAAAGGACTAGGTTATCACTCCTAAACGAGTGGGTTACCCTTAAGAAAGTATCAGTTTTAAACTGACGAGTGACCTCTCAGAAACTACGTTGTCTATGTAGTTTTGTAACTTATAGACTTTTACTAAAGGTCCAATTCCTATTATGGAAGGTGAACCTTCATCCCTAATTGCGTTCGATGCAAAGCATTACTTCTACATGAACTGACATGAAAGCATAAACTAGTGCATGCACTGGTAATTGATATGCTCAAAAATGGTATTCTGAAAACAATGGTGGATGCATAATATGATTAATCATGAGCATGTTAACTGATATATTTAGCATGATATAATACTTGTGAGTGCTCATTATGAAAATGTTATACATTTCATGGTAAAAACAATGTGTAAATGACTTGAAATTTTGAAATCTATAGCATGCATGATAATCAAGGTATCGAGTGTTGATAACCCACCAGCATTGAAAATACAATTAAATATGATAATTTAAAAGAAATGACATGATAAGAAATTCCCTGATTTAAACTTAAGAATCCAATAACTTCATCAATGGAATGAATTACCAATATAAAAGTATAGAAGAATGCTTTAATTTATGAGGAAAAAATTGTTCATGGTTAAATTCAATAATTATATGGAGTAAATAATGGAAATTATAGTTGTCATGGAACCCTAAATAAAAACAAGAATTAAACTTGATAAATTGTGGAAACGTTTGGGCTCAATGTGAGAAAGGAACCCATTGATGAATATCCCACATATCTGAATTTCTTGACTTTATCAAGGAAGCATGGTTTTGGATCCTTGGATGTTTAATTTTGAAGAAGAACTCTTATTTGGTGTTCTTAAGGATTTGGGGGAAGATGGCTTGTGTATTTGGTTTATGGGATAATAAAGTCACTTGTGTATCAGGTATAGGATGATTTAGGGCATAAATGACTAGTTTAACCTCAAGAATTGGAAATGAAATATAGTTTTTAGCATTTCTTAAACATAGGGGCGTTACACATCAAAATTTTATAGCACAGAGGATATGCCACGCTGAAATCGCGCACCCTCACTTGTTCCTCACAAAAATGCTCAAAACCTTTTGGTCATGTATTGCATTAAAAAAAATTGATGCCTTGGAAAGAAGACATAGTTATCTATAATCTGGTGGATGTTTAGCCCTGAAATTCTATATATTCAAAAAGATATACATGTTCAAATTTGACCCTTGAAGGATTGAATACCAAAATTTGGTTGAATAAAAAGCTTTTAACTCAACTTTGCTCTAAGTGTTTCCTATGAACATTTTTCACCTCGATTAAACTTTTCACACTAGGAATATTGACATGATACTTATATTCATTTAAAAATCATTGTATTTTAGTCGATACACGTAGGAATGATGATTCAAATTCTAAACCCAAAAATAAAGGGCATTAAAGCTAAGGTCTCTAATCATGAGATAAAGTCCATATTAGCAAAGCAAGTGAATTCCAATAGGATTGATTGGTCAAGGAAGTTAGAAGATGCGCTTTGGGCCTACCAAAAAGATTTTAAAACCTCTATAGGTGCCTCTCCATATCAGATTTTATACGGAAAGGTATGCCAGTTGATAATTGAACTGGAGCACAAGGCATTATATGCATTGAAAAAGCTCATTTTTAGTAAAGTGATACGTCAAATTTGAGAATGAGACAGATGAATGAGTTGGGTAAATTTTTGCTCCGATCTTATGAGATTTCATCTTTATACAAGGAGAAAATAAAGTTGTATCAGGACAAAATGATCGAGAAAAGGGTGTTCGAGACTAGTGATATGGTCTTGTCATATAAGTCAAGACATCACTTATTTCATTGTCAAGTAGATGTCAAGGTGGAATAGGCCATGCACTATGGTCAGCGTATTCCTGCATGGTGCTTTTGAGTTGAAGTGAGATAGTGAAGCCCTGTTCAAGGTGAAAGAGTAGTATGTTTAAACCTATATGGGGCATACTGAAGAAATTAAATTTTTTATTGATGTAACCCTTGGTTAAGTCTGAATAAAAAAGGAAACTATGTCGTGTCAAGATACTAAATCAACTGATTTATGGGAGAAAACTCGTACGCATATTGGTGGAGTCTTAGTATCTAGCATAGCCACGTCGTGCCACGACGTTAAATCAAGTGCTGGTTTGGAAGCAGCCTAATATTTTAGTGTTTATTTTATTAATTATTTATAGGTCTAAAGCATGGAAAAAACCTGTAACAAGGTAAAAATGCAAAATTAGGAAAATTCCAGGTATGGGGACTCAGTGACATACCAACTATACTAGTAAGTGATGCAGTAGATGTCAGAGAGAAAATTTGACAGTTTTAGGGTCTCTAAAGTTGTACTTATGAAACCACTTATGGGGATCGTAAGTAAAACCTATGATCCTATAAATGGTTTTGTTGAAATCGCAGTAACAATCATTATTTGAGTGGTCACTGATGGTGGCCCACTTATGGGTCGCACAAAAAATTTGATGTAAAATAAAACTAACCTCAAAAGAAATATGTTGCGGTTGATGACAAACATAGTAACCCAAGTAGGTTGGTGTCGATACCACTAAAAAGATGTTGAATAGTTTTTTAACTTGATGTAATTCTTGAGCAGTGCAGAAAATTAAAAGGGGTGTTTTGGGAAAAATTAGTATGTAGTAACCGAAATTGAATGATTTGAGTTATAATAGAAGAAGAACACTAGGACTTTGTTCCCTTAGCTTCTTAACTTTGTAAGTTTATCATGTTCAACCCACTTATTCTTCTGCTCTACATGTAAAGTCAACAATTTATGTAGTATCTACATGTTTGTGAACAAGTTGATAAATCTCACTCGTTGCCTTGTGAGTCTCAGGGTGTCACCTTATTGCTCCTTTCCTATAAAGTTAGTTTAATTCTCACCTTTTGAGTCTCGAGTTTATTAGATTAGATGGCGAAGTAATAATGATGGATGTGAATGTCAAATTATTGTCTTAATCCTCTAGTCCTAATCATATACTTCTTTGTGAGGACGTTTACGAATACAGGCTATCCCTAAGATTCTGCTATAGCTCTGAGGACAATTAATGTAAAGAAGATTAAGATATAAGCAGCTTACTTTAGAATAGATGACTATCCCACTTCCCTTACATCGTTAATCCACCAGGGTTCCCACATCCCTAGTCAGGGAAATTAGCCGCTCATGTTCATGAAATAACCCATGATAATCAATCAAGAATTCATGTAATTAATTTCATACACTCACCCACTCATATCTTCTTCATATGATTTGTATTGTGCCTCTCGTATCCACTCCAGTGTTTGATCTTCTATGATTTAACTTTCTATTCTCCTAATGACTCCTGCTCATTAGTCGTACCGTGACCATACGACTCAAGACCTTAACTGCTATCCAACTGGGACTTCTTTCTATCTTGCTTTGGACACTGTTCTACTTATGATTGGATCATATGATTCATACTCAGACTTTCAACTTGTATTCTTCTGACACTTCAGTACTGAATTTCTTTACTGGGTTCTATTTATTGTACACTTTCATGATATGTCTCATACCCTTATCTTAAGACTCATATACTCAATTGTATCTTCTTACACTTAGATTTTATTCTTGGCCTTGGTTTCTATTCTTCTTACGAGTCAGCTTTCAATTCATATGAAGTGTTGATGACTCATGAGGAGGCTCGTACCTTCTGCCACTTTTGTCTTTTCAGATCTTTTTTTTCAGTTTCTCTCCTATATAACACTAGACCTATTTTACCTGCAATAACCATAAAAACATATCATATCTACTAAAACAACCTATGTCCTGCCATAATTCCATAGTTGTACGCATCGAAGGTGTCATTTTTCCATGACACATCAACACCCCTTAGATATTTGTGTGTCCTCAACTAGAACACGAATAAAAAACTATCACAAAACCAAACAAAATGATGCTTAAACATGAAGATCCTATAATACCTATGGCAGTGAATTTTCAATTTCCAACACTTTCATTCCCCTTCCTATTTCAACTTCTTAATTTTTAGACTGCGTACATGACTTGATACATGGAATAAAACAAAGAAATCTGATGATGGAATTACATTATTAATAGACAATTGGGCATATATGAATCACAATTACTGAACATTCTAGAAACCTAACAATATATCCCATATGTACTAACACTCAAAGAAATCACTATTTAACTCAATGCAGAACAATTAATTTTTTTAGGGATATAGAAAAATGTGCTCTCTCTCTCACACAAAAAGAAGTTCTGTCATTGTATATATAATACCATTAGGCTTGCCCAAAAGCAATCTTCCTAAGTCCCCCGACAATCAAGATGGGATTACTATAGGACTTTTTTCGTCTTTTAACATAGTTTAGGGGCTGGTATAGTATCTTTTAAAAATTTATTTTGTGACTAAGTATCCTTGACACAACTTATTTTTTGGGGTAAACTCATTTTCCACTTTTTCTTCTCTTTTATTTTTTCCCTTATATATCCTTTTTTATTTCAAGAACATGTCATGTTAACCCAGCCGTGGTATTCTTTTTCTATCTTTTTTTGTAATTTCCTTTTTATTTTCTTTTCTTTGATTTGTACCATACCTATCATTTTTTATTCAGTTTTTTCCTTTCACATGTCTTTCTTCCAACTAATGTTTTTCTTACGCACCCCTATAATAGCCACCCTAAACTTAGGCGATTTGTCAGAGTTAAGGTGTAAGTGTCTAAGGAAGATCATGTCTAATACTAGTTTATTGTAGTAATTGGTAGGCTAAATTTTTGTAAATAAGAAATTGGGTCCATTATGGCTCAAACATTTGGATCAAAGGGATTCATACTTCATTAGGTTTGGCATTTAGGTTCAAGTGAACTTATAAAAAACATGACCTACTATAATCTCCTACTCGACTACACTAGACCTAAGTAAAAGCGCCCATGCATGTTCTAGATTTTGATACACCAGGAACTATGTAGAGCCTCACACACTTTCACACAAGTTTACATTGTTAGGCACTACTTATCCAGCTATACAATATTTCACCATAGTTGATCTATCCCCAATCCTACTGTCATTATTATATTTGCAGTTGTATTACACACATACAATTAACACGAAACTTTTATAGTGATCTAATTTATCAACATTATTAGGTATCTTTTTTGGTCTTCTCAACCGGGTCCAATACAGCCAACTATTATCAACATGAATGTCGAGCATGACTGTCGTGACAATAGGCTCCGAGATAATTTTTCCATCGTATATCTCAAGCATGATCCAATTGATCTTGAACACTTCGGAATTCACCCCATTAATAATTGGGGTTTTACTGGTACCCAACTATTGCATCATCCTCTTTTGAAAAGTATGTAATTATTACTTCAACCATCGGTCTTTATGTTCTAACAAGAAATAAGCCCTAAGCTTTACACCCCCTTCCATGTTTTGTACCTTGATTTCGAATGTGCCTAGGATCATCATCCCCTCCGTCTATATGGCCTGTAAAATCAGCATAAAACAAGAAGGCATACATCTCGGGTAGGGTAGTGTAAACTATACTGATGGTGGGCTACTAGATGTACCCACTACATTAGAAGTTTGTGTGGTGTCAGTATATCCACCTATCTTTTTAGCCTTATAGTGTCTGGAGCCTTAGTCTGATTGATCTATTTATACATCTCTCCAATAAGATTAACTTTATGCCTCGGCTGCCTTACCGTTGGGTTAGATCCATATCTGGTCTAGCTCAATTCTGAGGTATGCGTGGCCTCTATTATCTCATCAATACCTAGAGATTTTATACCCCTTGTGCCATGCAAATCAGCATAATTAAACATGGGTGAGCCAATAGATATTTCTCAGCACCTACAGCTCGGTCTCTCATGTCCCAAGCCAGGAACTCACCAACACCGAACTCATAACCATATATGAATTTGGCTATCATATCTGCTGGTACTAGAGTTAACACATTATCCCCAGAGGTGGTGTGAATCTTGTGTCATGCCAGCATCCCCAATTCCTTAGCCTCAAATTAAGGGTATGCTTCTCTATCTTCTGAGAAGTCAAACCTGGGCTACCAAATACCTAGACTATGTCTTGACCACTTGAATCTATACGATCGGAAATCCACCTAAAATGACCCATCTTATTTTAAAATCCCAACATCTTACTTCTAATTTTCGGCATCTCATCCATATGGTACTCCATCTTACTAGTGTTAATTATAGGTTGATCGACCATTCCATATAGAAACCTAGAAATAGTACATGGAGAGATATTGACCCACAACCCTCAAATGAATAACAAGGCAATGGGGTTACCACATTTCCACAACTGAAACTGCGGATACTGTCTCTAAATCTATCCCTTGTGTGCTACGTATAACTTATGTAGTAGTGCAGGACTACATCTGTCGAGTAATCTCATAATCCACTCAAACCGGTACTGTTGTAACTCCTCGTAAACCTTATCAACTCTTCCATAAAATTAGTAATCAAGTGTACCTCAAGATAAAAGTTCCTTTGTGGTTTTTTAGTCCTGAGTAATCTTAGGTCATCATTATATGTTGCATGATTTTTGGAGCACCCCACCATTAAACGGTGTGAACTAAAGTAAGTTCAATAGAAAGTGGAGGGTGCTTCACATCTATCGGCAGCACATCAACTTCTTTTGCGGCATATTATAAAATTTTCCTCAAAACTAAATTCAAATTCTTCTTTCACCTATGAAGGTTAAGGTAATTGAGGAGGGTAGGTAGTCAGGTTCTTTCTCTTTGATCCCCATGGAGGTGTTTTCTCTTGAGTTGCTACCTTCTTTCTCTTTGTAGCACTTTTGTCTTTTATGTCAACCTTGCCCTTTGTTTGGTATTGGTATAGGTCACCGTTACTGCTAGATGGCTTAATATCCTCAAAACTTAATGATTGTGCCTTTTTGTTTCCCTTCATTGTCATTTGTTTAGAAGCTGAGACACATTTTTGAGGCATTATACCTGAATGCATGCATACATATTAGAAACTACAAAAGAGATGAAAGCAAAAGAAGAAAATAAGTTTCTAGTGTGATCTTCTAATAAGGGTACAAGTAAGGGGTACTGGTTGAATCGAATGAGTATGGCTCATATGACCGAGTCATATGCTAAACAGTGGATTGATGTTTGTTCACTAAACTACTTATGAGTCCTCCAAGCCTGTCGTACTATCTGGGTACAACTCATTACTAACAGTTCTAAGTAGGTCAGAAATAATTTATACAATATGATAATCTACCCAATTCCTCACAACTTAAGTGCACAAGTAGTATGGTTAGGATACGACTTATTAAGAAAAGTCGTGCACAAATAAAAATCTACACTTAGTTAAATTTCTAAATTATCAGTGGGTACAAGTTTCATTACGACCCTATTACCAGTAGGTATTACTTATAAAGAGTCTCGTATCTAATGCAACATAGAAGTTAAACCTTAAAGTTAATTTCAATTCAAATATCCCATTCTACCCACTAATTTATGCAGCAATATCACCCAATTCTAGTCCAAACACACACAATATCAACACCTAAAATAAATTTCACCCCTCTTTTCAATTTTCAACTGAATACCTATGAAATAGGGTACAAAAATAAAACCCACGTGCAAATTTAACTAAAATCAAGCTAAAGATACTTCACATTTTAAATTTCAAGTTTAAATATAAGGAGTTTGAGTTTAAAAACTTACTTGTTTTGTTGAGTTCTTAGCTTTTCTTGATTGCAACTTGTCTTCCCCCAAATTCTTCCCCGTTTCATGCAATAAGAGGAATTTGAGAAAGATGTTAAGGGATTCAAAGTGATTTCTTTTATTGTGAGCATGAAATTTGTTCAATAATTGAGGTAGGTGTGTATTTTAGATATCGGGTCCCTGATGGGTACCCTTTCTTTGTAAAAATCAAGTATTGGGTATGGTTGACCTGTGACCCGTGGCATAATAAGATAAGGTATGATTCATGTGTACGAATCATACCTAGGCTTACAAGTCTTTGCTTATACTCTTTAAGATGTGAAACCATACCTAAGTTATTGAGTGGATACCTCTCAATGTGATAAGTCGTACCTTGAGGGTGCGACTCATTTTGAGAGTCATAAAGACTCTAGAAACTGTTACCTAATTCTAAATTTTCACCCTAGTTCTTATGAATCCTACTCATGAGTCATACTAATAAGATAGGACTTGTAAAGTATCTGTATGACCTATTCACTTGATTTTTTTTTTTATCTTTTCTGCATTCTTTAGCTCTACACACTAAACAAAAATGTTAACCTATAAATAAATAAGTACATATCATGGGTTTTATCCTACACAGATCTTGATTTAATGTTGCTACATGACGTGGATATGTTGGATACTTAGATTTCACCAACTAGTCTCATGAGTTGCCTCCCATGCAGTGCTTGATTAATGTTACGGTATGACGTAATTGCCTTGGTTACGAAGACTTCACCAAGGTCCCTCTCCAAAATCATATTCATTTCCTTAGGGTTACCCATATAGTACTTTACCCTTTTCCAATTCGCCTTGAACAAGGCTTCACCATCCCTCTTCAATTTCAATTCACCATGTGGTAATACTATTAACACAATAAAGGGGACATACCATCTAGACTTTAACTTACCTGGAAACAGGAGAAGCCTTGAGTTGGAGAGAAATACCTGGTCTACTTTTTTGAAATTCTCAATTTTGAGATGATGCATCTTAATCATTTCCTTGTAAAGTGCAGAACTTTCATAAGCCCGAAGTAGGAATTCATCCAACTTATTCATGTTATTCATCCTTGACCTGGCTGCATCTTGCCACTCGAGATTCAGATTATTCAAGGACCATAGTGTTTTATGTTCCAGTTCAATAGGTAAGTGACAGGCCTTGCCATATGCCAACTAATATGGAGAAGCACTAATAGGGGTCTTGAAAGATGTTCGATAAGCCCGTAATACATCATCTAACTTTTATGACCAATCAGTCCTATTCGATTTATAGTCTTTGCCAAGATTGAATTGATTTCTCTATTGGACACCTCGACTTGTGCACTAGTATATGGACTATAAGGTGTTTTTACCTTGTGTATCACTCCATATTTCTTAGGTAGAATTTAAAATAGACGACAACGAAAATGTCACCCAACGTCATAATGATAGCACGTGGGGTGCCAAAGCAAGACAAGATATACTTTTTCATGATTATTGTGGCACTACATGCTTTATTATTGGGAGCGCAACTGCTTTCACCTATTTGGATACATAATCCAAAGCCACAAGTATATAATTCATTCCAAATAAACTCATAAAAGGTCCTAGAAATCTATACACCATATATCATACAATTCCAATTCTAAAATAGGAGTCTTATAAAGTTAATGGTGTCTAGAGATATTACCTTTTCGTTGACATTGATCACAACCAGAAGCAAAAATTATGCACATCTTTGTATATGTATGTCCAATAATACCCATATTGTAAGATTTTATGGGTAGTGTGGGTTCCTATATAATGACCTAGAACTGGCGAAAAATGACAAGTGTTAAGTATACTCATCATCTCCACCTCAGATATGCATCTACTAATAATCCCATCCGTATATATTCTTAATAAATAAGGCTCATCCCATAAAAATTTTCGTACCCCTTGCATAAACTTCTTTCTCTAGTCAACGGAAATATCTTCTAGGATTAGATCACTTGCTAGATAATGTTCATAGTCTATAAATCATGTAAATAGATCTTGGGAATACTATAATATCTTCTCATATAGGAAACATTCTTCAATCTCGAGCCCATCTTCAACATTCTGCATAGCTTCCTCCTCAAGCCTAGACAAATAATCTGCAACTTGATTATCATTTTCTTTTCTATCCTTGAATTTAAAATCAAATTCTTCTAGCAATATCACCCTCCTAATCTTTCTAGGTATAGCATCATTTTTCTCCATTAAGTACTACAATGCTACATGATCAGTGTGCACAATCACCTTTGTCCCAATCAAATAAGACCTAAACGTCTTAAAGGTGTAAACCACTTCTAACAAATCTTGTTTTATCATGGTATAGTTCTTTTTGGCAGGATTTTGTACCTGGTTAGCATAGTAGATGAGATGAATTATCTTCTCTTTTTGTTAACCAAGTATAGCCCCTAATGCCAATCTACTAGCATCACACATAATGTCAAAAGGCAAGGACCAGGCTTGAGATACAATAATAGGGGCATTCATCGAATTCTCTTTCGTACATTTAAAGGCCTTCAAGCATACTTCAGTAAACTAAAATTTTACCTCTTTCTCAAGAAACCTATAAAGAGGGTTGGCATCTTGTATAATTCCTTAACGAATAACCTATAAAACTCGGCATGTACCAAAAAGCTATGAACGCCTTTCATAGAAATTAACAAAGGTAATTTTTAGATCACTTCAATCATCTCACTCTCAACCTCAATACCCCTATTTGAAATTTTTATGCTCAAGTATTATACCTTCTTTGACCATAAACTGACACTTTTTCTAACTAAGTACCAAGTTGCATTCTTCACACCATTAACAATCATTTTCCAAGTGCACTAAGCAGTAATTAAAAGTATCACCAAAAAATAAAAAATCATCCATAATCACTTCGAAGGTGTATTCTACCATATCAGAGAAGATTGACATTATACATCTCTTAAATGTGGCTGGAGCGTTACATTTCCCAAATGGCATACATCTGAATGCAAAGGTCCCATAAGGACATATGAAAGTAGTCTTCTCTTGGTATACTGATACAATAATGATTTGGTTTTAACCTAAATACCCATCAAGAAAATAGTAACATCCTCTACCCACTAACATATCAAACATCTGGTCTATAAAGGGCATGGAAAAATGGTCTTTTTGAGTCTATCCATTAAATTTTATGTAATCCAAGCATAGTCTCCGTCCCATGGTTGGCCTCATCGGAACTATTACATTCTTCTCATTAAGAATAATAGTAATACCTCCTTTCTTCGAAACATATTCTAACGGGCTAACCTACTTGCTATCTGAAATAGGATATGCCGCACCACTATCAAACCACTTTATTATCTCTTTCTTCACCACCTCCTACATAGGAGGATTGATTTGACTCTGAGGTTATATACTTGGAATACATTTTGGTTCATGCTAAATTTTATGAGTACACAATCCAGGCAAGATTTCTATAAGATTTGCAATGGATCAACCAATGATCCTATTGAATCTTTTTATTACTGATGGCAATGCTTCAACTTTAGAGTCAATCAAATTAGCTGCAATAATTACCGAAAAAGTGTTTTTGGCCCCCAAAAATCCATATCGCTAATGAGAAGAGAGGGCCTTCAACTCTAAGATCGGTGGAATTTCAATGGATGGATGTATAGGTAGAGTAGTTCTATTCTTCAAATACAATAAAGTACCTTTGGTGAACAAGTATAATAACCTCTCCCATAAAGAGCACATACCATCTCATCATAGTCCTCAAAACCATCAATACCAAATTTCATGATCACGGCTACTACAGCTTCAACACCCAACCTCACTTTAATAGGAATAGTATCAAAAGTATCTTCCCAACTTATTACTGTATCAATATCATTGAAACAATCTATTAATTCATTCAACACATCAATCACTATATCACTCTTAACTTATCAGGCTACTTTATGGATTTGCATACATTGAATATCACTTATTTATCATTGAGTCTTGGCATCAGTGACCGATCTCTAAATTAATCAATTTCCTTTCTGTAGCTAAGAATGTTCTTTCATGAATAATTGATACTTGAAAGTCCAGTTTACAGTCAAATATCACAAAATTCACATAATAGATAAAAGAAGCGACCTTCACCAATACGTTATATAAAATACCAATTTGTTTTTCACAATCCTATATGCCATCACTATTCCATATTGTTTTGTTTAGGTTCTCCCAACCCTAACTATTTAAACACTGCAAATGGCATTAGGTTGATGCTATCACCTAAATCACCTAATGCTTGAGCAAACTCGAAAATGCAATGGTGCATGGTATAGTAAACGCATAAGGACCCTTCTTCTTCTTTACTAATAATCTAGTAGATACAGCACTACAATGATAAATATTGTCGACTAGATCATAATTGATTGACCTCTTCTTTGTGATTTGGTGATTATATCTTTCATGAATTTTACATATCCAAACATCTGTTCTAATGACTCTACAAGTGGGATGTTGACTGATATCTCTTTTATTATTGAAAAAAACATCTGATACTTACCATCTACTTGTATTTTTTTCACCAATTGAGGAAAATATTTTAGAATGGTCTTCAACACAGGCTCCTTAACCTTCTTTTATCCTACATCTTGTTTGCTACTGCTTTCTATATCAATAGGGTCATCATCATTCTTTTTCTCATCTACAACCAGTAGAGGTAGGTCTATGGTGGTTTTACCACTGAGTGGTAATAGCATGGCAGTGGCCTTCATTTTTTTGATTGAAAACAATACTACTAGGATGAGTGCTAGGTTGCCTTTGATTAAATGTGGCAGAAATCTGACCATACTGATGTTTCATTTGTTTAATTGTCATGCCACGTGATTCAACTTTTTGATTCAGCCTGGATAGGTCTACCTTAATCTCCTTAATACAACTCTCTTAACTTTCTTGCCGTTTAACCCGTTTAGACAACATTGCCTCCATGCTAGGCTAAGAATCACAACTACAAGGTGGAACATACTTTTCACTCTTCTCCTTGTAGTCATTTTTTCACCTTCAATCACTATCTCTCTCTCTACTTCTATCTCTATATCTATCATTATAATATATCTGACCATGATTTTCTTGCCCTTAAGCACAAAAATCCTTCAATATACGATTAATATACTTTGTTTCTTCTCCTCATTCAATATCAAAAGTCCTAGAAGTAGATCCATGTGCCAGAATTATATTCACTTTCTCAGCAATCATTGTTGCAAACTATTTTGTAAGCATCCTAATGTTTGTGTGAAGATATGCAACCTCTTTTGCTACAAATTTATGAATATCTCCATAAGAATTATTTCTTCCAATAGCATATGTACATGCACCACACTAAGCATTTCTAGTATGCTATTCGAACCTCTATTGGACACAAAAATATCATCAAGCATATATTGCACAATCCCCTCAAAGTAACATAAATGCACCTCCCAAAATTGTATCTTCCATTACTCTAGAACTAATATTCAGTGATATGCCAAATATTTCCAACAAATTTGATCCTCTGAATTTGTGATTAGGTAACATGCTCAGCTTCCTCTTGAATCTAAACTATTCCTTATACGAAGATTTTATAGGTAACTATCTGAAGTTATAAATTTCATCTTTAAACTATATTATCCTTATAGGAGGGAAAAATTGTTTAAAACCTTTTTACACAACTCATGTAAAGTAGTGATTGACCCTATTGAAAGTTACCCTAACCCTAGTGGTGCTTCACCTTTCTACAAAAAATGGGAACAAACATAATGTCAATGTTTCCCGATCCATCCCCAAAATAGTATATAATGTGTAGATCTTAGTAAAATTAGCAAGATACATGTTTCCAGCATCAGTAGATGACCTAAAAAATACACCCTTCAAGTTCAATAATTGGATCATGGATCTTGTAATATAAAACTTCACATTGGGTGGTAAACTCGGAGGAACGATGGCTCCTGTCTCAATAGGTTCAACATATCCCATATCATCTTCAACATCATATAGGTGTAAGTTTTAGTATGTAGTAATCAAAGGAGCTCTTTCTCTCTAAACTCTGTGTCGATGCTCATCTACTTGTCTTTTCATCGTTAATCCTCCAAGCTTAGCTAACCTAACCTCTTCAGCTAGTTAGGCATCTTAGATTATTTTTCTTTCTTTCTCAGCAACATCTATTTGCTATTGCATCTGCCAATCTTAAACACTCTATGGATCAACTAGATCACGTAAGAGTGCCACGTTGGGATCAACAAGTATAGGAGGAGGGTATTAAACCCCATCACGAACTTGTCTTAACATTCTTCTTTATGTTTTAATAATTACGTGTGGCTCTTGATTAAATTGGGGTGAGGGATTTCTTCTTGTCATGGTTTTTGACATACACCGGTGTATGAAAAATAAAATAAAAAGAAAATAAAACCCACAAAATTCACCAAATTAAATTAACTACTAAAATTGTCTTCCTAGAAAACAACGTTAAAATTTGATGTCACCCAAAACTAACCTCCAAAGAAGTATGCTATGGTCGATGACAAATATAGTAACCCAACTAGGTTGGCATCGATTCCATATATAAGATGTTGAATAGTTGATTAACTTGATATAATTCATGAGTAGTGTAAAAAAATTAATGGGGGGTTTCGAAAGTAATCAGTAAATAGTAACCAAACTTGAATGCTTTAAGTCATAAACAATAGAAGACAAACACCAGGACTATGTTCTTGCAGGTCTTCTTAACTCTATAAGTTTCTAGTTTTTAATCCTACTTTTTTGTTGTTCTTCATTTAAAGTTGGCAAGCTATGTATTATCAACAGTCTTATGAAAGTGTTGACAAATATCACACATTACCTTATGTCTTAAGGTGTCACCTTATTGTTCCTTGCCTATGACTTTATTTTAACTCTCACCTTTTGAGTCTCAAGTTGATTAGATGAGATGGTAGAATAATATTGATGACAGTAAATCTCAAATTACTATTTTAGTCCTCTTTTAATAGTCACAAACTATCTTGTGTTGACATTTGCAAATGTAGGCTAAGGTCAATTACTATGAAGAAGATTAAGATACATACATATTACTTTAGAATAGATGACTCTCCCACTTTCCTTACATCATTAATCCATCAGATTTCCAACAACCCTAGTAAGGGAAATTAGTCGCCCATGTTTATGCAAGAACCAGTGAAAATCAATACAGAATTATTTAATTAATTATACCAAATAAGATGAATAAAATATGAATTCTCTAATTGAATAATAACCATAAGATCTCAAGAATAAAGTATCAATGATGTAAAACTATGCAATAGAGTCTCAAAACAATATAAGAGACTATTATGTAAAAAAAGATAAACCTTAGGTTACTTATAGTAGCTAAAAAACACTTAGAAATACTAATAAAAATGGGTAAGGTAAAGTTATGTCGGCACAAGGTACGACTCACTCATCCACTCGTATCATCTTCACAATATTCATATTGTGACTTTCATTTCCACTCCAATGTCTGATCTTCAAAGTGTTACCTTTTTGTTCTTCTTACGACTCCATCTTATGAGTCGTACCTTTACCATATGACTCATGACCTTTAATCGTATCCACCTAGGACTTCTTTATTTCTCGATCTAACATTGGTATTCATACAATTTGACCATATGAGTCATACTTAGATGTCTGAATTGTACTATTCTGATACTTCAACTTTGAATTTCTTCCTTGGGTTCTGTTAATTGTATGTTTTTATCATACGTCTCGTACCCTCATCTTATGACACAGGTGCTAAATACTATATTATAAACATTTATCTTTTCTTTTTGGACATTGTTTCTGTTGTGCTTATGAGTTAGCCTCTGAGTTGTCTGAAGTGTTGATGACTTGTGAGGAGAATTGTACCTTCTGTTACTTTGATCTTTTTAGGTCTTGTTCTTCATGTTTCTTTCCAAAACTATGCTATACCTATTTTACTTGCAACAACCACAAAAACACATCATATCTACTAAAACAACCTAAGTTCAGACATAATTCTATGGTTTTAAGCATTGAAGGTACCGTATTTCCATGATACAAAGTCGTAAGATGCCCCATAAGTGACTCACAATTTTGGGGTTAAGATTCTTAAATCTAGGTCGAACATAAGTGGATAAAATCTCATTTGGCACACCAATAACTTTTAAAACCCAAAACCCAATCCTTATTCCCCAATTTCTTAGATTTTGTAACTTCCCACTCAAATTCAATCTCTCCCCCTTCATTTTCTCACTATAAAGCAAAGAACCACTCATGTTCTCTCTCACTTGCATGCACAAAGCATAGAAAGCTAGGGTTTTCATTAGTCATAATAAATTTCTACTTCTATCACTTGCATTTAATGGAAATTTCTTGGCTCCTACTAGTTTTAGATTGTTTTGTTAACAAGGGACTTGAGTTAGTGCTAAAATAATCTTGATAATAGTGTAAATCTCAAAAGTATTATTAGTTAGGAGCCTAGAATGGTTAAAATATAAACATGACATTGTTCTTGACTATGGAATATATGATCATATCTTACACCAAAGAAGAAGTTGAATAAGTAGATATAATACCCAAATTCTTATGCAAACCCTGTGATCTAAAACTTGATATATGGTGTATTGGAATAAATAGGACTTAGATTGCAAATACACTATGTGGAAATTTTGGGAAAAAATTTGAAGTACCCTCTAGAGAGAACCTACGCAGCTACTTACAAGTCTAATAGTTGGAATTTATAGTCCTTAAGTGGCCTCATAGATGATAGACCTGAAGCATTAGGATTTTAAGGCTTTGTCTAACACTTAGTAATCAATCAATGACACCCGTAAGTTCCACCTATAGTCCATTAGTGGGATATTAGGTATCTTTCACTTGGTACTCGGAGTTTTTTTCAAAAAAAATTCCTTTATTCTCTTTCAAGCGCTAACAACCACTTTTTAAGGTATAACAACATCGAAAGTATCCCAAAAGAAAGGAATACAAACAAGGCACTAAGATAAGTCCTTTGAGTAAAATATCCTAGTATAGGAGTACTCGATGAACCTGAACCCCTCAAAAGACTAGGGGAAGATCATACAGACCTGATACAGTTGCATCAGTCACTATCGCATTGGATGCTCGGCCCACATATTCATTATAAGTAGAGGCCTAGCCTTTATCACTCCTAGTTTTTAGGACAGGACCTCAAATAAACAATCAGATCAGACACCACATCATAGTTCGTAATTCGAGGAGGAAGAGAATGATATAGAGAATAAGGAGAATTCATGTATAGGTAGATAGTTGAGTCTGGATCTATTTTTAGCTCTACAAAAGAGAAGGATATATATTGCTCCTTATTTGGGAAAAGGTAGGATGATGCATTAGGTTCATCTAGTGAGTCGACTTTGAGTCTAATTACACCCTAGTTCGAGAATGGTGTATATCATGTGTAGAAGATTTCATTATCACATGACACCTAATTTGATGCACATGACACTCAGCTTCTAATTGTACAACCTACTTCCCAGGATATATTTCTACACACATTTTGGTTGTTCCTATTGCTATGAATTTTTTAAGATGGTGTGTGGAGGGGTTGCAACACATTTATGATAGGGATAGATTTATTACATAGAAGGTTCATCCCAAGAGAAGTATTATTGTTGAGAGAAGGATTGATTTTATTGGGCTAACAGGGCACCAAACCTGTGAGCCTCTTTTGACAATTATCAATTATGGTGGTTGACTCAGCCCCAAGGATTATAAACAAACTATAGTTTGGGAGTTTTATGCCTCTTAATCATCTATGATCTATTTTATTACTCCATGGGAAGCTAGAGGAGTTGAGTGGACCCTAATGATCCATACTCTGGTCAGCGGGCTCAGAGTTGACATTTTTTAGGTATCTATCTGTCGAGTATTATTTTGGCCAGATTATTAGGGATACGACTAGCCCAAGTCATATAAACTATGAGAGAAATTAATTTTATATGGTAGAGTCTTGATTTGGTGTGATGGATAGCCACCTAGATGTCTGATTTGGGCATTAATGCTCATTAAATTGAGTGTAAGGGTGAGATAAAAAAGGAAACGTTGTATTTTGAAGAAAACTTTTTATGGACTATGGTAGGATGCAGTTTGAGTTTAAATCTATCAGACAACATACGTACAAAAGAGAGAGCCATATTAGTTTCAATCTTGCTTAGATATGAGATAGAATGTGCAACACTAATACAGTTGGAGATCCATGTAAGAAAATTCACTATGACTCCTACTCTCCCATTCCTATTCGTGATCCAATAGTTATGTGATACAACCAGTGCGATGGCTAATCTTGAGATTTATCATAGGATTAAGATGATGAGCACAATAAGTATCAGTTTGATCAAGAATCTGGCAAACTCAATTGTTACAAATAGAGCAGAGCTAACTCCCACTATTATTCTTCTATATTTTGAGGGACCATCCATTTTGGTTGAGTTGGTAAAATATTTATAATGATATTAAGATGGGTGAGCAAAGAGCTAAGCTTGAGGTTACAACTTAGAGGTATGGGGATAAGACTACATCAGCTTTAGCCTCGGCCGCTACTTCTAAGTCAACTAAGGCATCTATTTTGCCCCCTTACCCCACTATTGTATATTTGACAGATGTGACAAATGATTTTCAATATCTCTTGGTTCAACTATAGTATGAGGTTATTGGACGCCTCGTAGAGGTAGAGACTCAACTTGTCACCCTATACACACAGACCCCTCCTTGGATCCAAACTACTCTAAAGAATGTTGAGGCTCGAGTTAGGGCTAAGATGGTAGATTATACAAGAGAGTCATGCGCCTAAATTGATTTCTTTGAGGGATAGGTGATTTCATTATTATAGAGGTACAATCATTAGATTTTTTTGGGATTCAAGAGGAGATGGCCAAGTTACTAGTTGAGGTTTTCTCTTTTGTAAAGAGTCAGGTTTTGATGATTTCCTCAGTCATCCTCTCATTCGCACAGTGATTTTCTACACGTCCTTCTATACAAGTTGATTTATATAATAAGGAGGATATGGTCTCAATAATTGGGACCAAGAGAGGTAGAGAGACGAATCTACAAGACCCGACTATAGTATTTGATCAGGCCCTGAAATAGGTCGCTTATGATTATAGGGTGTCTGCGGTGTTTGATTCATATAGGTGCAGCAAGATATTTGTTGGTGCTTTCTTTAGCAAGGCACTACCTCTTTTTATTCCAGCTCGAGTTTCCTTATATAGGGGCAAGTCTGAGACAGACACTTAGAGCATCCATGTATGTCTTTTTCCCTTGATTTTATATTGTACTTATACACTAAGGTTAGTTCATAGTATTTAGTTAGAGGGGGGTGTACGCAGCCGATGGTTTTTCTTGTTGAGTTTTTTTCTCACCGATTATAGTATCTTAGTATAACCAACATATTTAGTTTATTTATATTTTTTCATAAATTTTTATGTTTTGCTTATGTTTAACTAGGACAACGATAAACAACCTAAGGGTAGTTGATATGTTTTTATTGTGTTTAAGTGTTTTAGAAAAAAGTGATACCCTTTTTAAAAAAATTGATGAACTATGTGATGTGCTTGTATGTGTGACTATTGTGAATGATTTTATGGTATTAGGATTAGGGAAAAAATAATCATAGCCTAGAATTTTCATGAACTAGATAGGAAGTAGCTAGTAATATATACCTGTGTCATGTTTGCGTAAGATGCCTACCTAGTTCCCTTTGTGAATTTACTCCAGAACTTGTCCAGTTAGTCTTTCCTAGGTTATAAGATTGTCAGTTAGGAAAGGATCATAGACTATTTTTCCTCTAGTCCACTCTTAGCCTAAATGATCATCCAGTTCTGAATAATTATCCCCTTATCCCGGTGTTGATCCAGCATTAACCTATTTTTCCACCTTTCACCATCAAGTTTAGTTACAATGAACTTATTTTTACTCTGCTCCCTCCTTAAATAGTGTGCACCTCAACTTAGGAAAATTGTATAAGTTGAGGGTGTCTATCATAGGGTTGCTTAGCTAAAATTGGGTATCAAGAAGGCCTGAACAAGAGAAAAGAAAATTGAAAAAGAACAAAATATATAGAATAAAAGAAACCGCACCCAACCTGAATAAGCTGTAAAAGAGAAAAGGGAGAAATAAGGAAAAATAAAAGAAAAAAAGTTGAGAAGTAGACCCTAAATGTAAATTTAGTGTCAAGGAGTGTTTGTCACTAATTCGTAAATATACCATACCAGCCTTCAAGCCTACATTACAAGCCGAATAAAGTATAATAATGATCCTAGTATGACTATCCAAAACCTAAGGTAACGAAAATAAGGAAAATCCTATGGTATTCCATGCACATTAACTGGAACTTATTTTGTAAAAGTGAGTGTCTTGTTGTCATTCCTACTTTGTCATGCATGATTTTATAGTATGAGAGTGGGACATTTTTGTTGTGAGGGTACATGGGGTGTGTTGCAATTTTTTTCTTTGTTTAGGTAGTTTAATTTGTACATTTTCTTGATTATTTGTTTCTAATATAATGTCATAAATTTATTCCTTTGTATAGAATTTTTTTGTTACATTGATCGACATAGTAGTATTAAAACGCTGGAAATAAGAGGGGGTAATTTTTTGACCTGAAATTAAGTTGACTGTGGTAGGTACCTTAAGTTTCACCTTTTTAAGCATCATATTGTATTTTCTTATGTGACTATTGCCCGAGGAAATTCACATGTTCTAATTTGAGGGCGTTGATGTGCCATGGTTTCATGGCACTTTCAATACTTTAACTAGAAAATATGCAAGTGCTTAGGTCCATTTTGACAGATATGATGTGTTTATGTGTTTATTTAGTAGGAAACTAGGTTTTGGAGATTAAAAGAAAAAAATAGTTGAAGCTTGATTAAACACCCTAGTACAGGACAACTTGTGGGTTGTATGCAGCACCAATGGCCACCTAAGTGGCTATGTAAGTATTAGAGGGGCTAAATTTATGGAAGTTGAAGTGTAATGATCCTTCAAGTAATTCTCCATATTCTCATTGATATATCTTTTCTATAAATACCCAAGTCATTTATCACTTAATGGAACTAAAAGATTGGTTACCGAGTAGTTCATTTGGTTTTTAGTGCCAATTCTCAATTTTAATGTCTTCGCTGGTTCCAAATGCCCATTAGATAAATTCAGTCAAATGATCTCGTATTCAAATTCTAAAAACTACCACAGCTCCTAAATATAGATTTTAAGCTAAGAGGACTCTTGGTTTGGGTCCTGTGGAACCCAAGCTCATTTTAACCTATTGGTCGAAAGTTAAGAAAATAAAAAGTTCAATCTGGGACCCACTTTTGGTCAAAATGTCCTCGAATGTAAATTTCAATTTCTCCATTGATTCTAAAACATTTATTTTTTATGGTAGCATACTTTATTTGTATTGATAGGGTTCTGGATGAATCTCAAGAGTTTGCTAGAGACTTATAAATTTTCCAAGCCTCAATTATGTCGGTGAACTCGCAAACCGCGAGTCAAGAATTGCGATTGTGAGCTGGAAGGTCTAGGTAAAATTTGCAAAATTCACATTTCATTCATGAATGTGACACCCTCAGCAGCAGTACCTAAGTTATGAACATGACTGCTGGTTATTGCAAACGTGATACGACCACAGGGACGAGTACCAAAATTGTGTTTCTAATGTCGTGATTGCGACTCTCATTTTACTGAAAGGGTAAAATATCCCTTTTAGACCTATTTTCCCATTCTTTCATCCATTCTCAAAAGACTTAAACCCTAGAAATTAGGAAAGCTTGGGATTGGAGCTTGTGGGTGATTTGGAGAGCTTAGGTAACAACTATTACATTGTTTTCCTTGGGATTTGTAGTTAGATTTCCTCTTTTCCATGGTTGATTTTCCTATTTTATCCCTTATAATCCCTAAAACTTAGGGGCTTTATTTTATCCCCAATGTAGCTAAGATTTTACCTATTTTTTATGGTAATTACTCCTTGAGCATAAGGGGATTTTGGGTTGGCCTCGGAAATACAATTTCCATAAATGGGACGCATATCGGATTTTATAGTATTTTTTCACCCAAAGAATAATGGTTTAATATGGGTATAATTTCTCTCGTATTGACGAGTATAATTTGATTTTGATAGCATGGCATCTTGGAGAATCTTCTCAGAATGGAAAGTCGATGATTTAGTTAATTCTTCGAGCTTTTATCGATATCTAGGTAGGCTAGATTTTCTCTCTACATAGATTGAGCTAATTAATAGAATGTTGATGATATTTATTTAGATTTAGGATGGATTTTAGGAGTTGGTGTGATGAATTATGATGCTTGGTTTAGTTGGACCATTTAGGCAATCCAAAAATTATAAACATAGGCAAACATGACCTAGTCGCTAAATTTTTAGATGAAATTTCTATCTTAGGGTTAGTTAAGGCATTTGTAATATCTAATTTTGATATAGATACCTTAGCCTAGCTCGGGGTAGAAATTTCCTTAAAATGTATTTTTGGGATTAGATGTGGGACCTTCGACCTACCTTAGTCCAAGATCCGTTTTAGTTCTCAAGAACTTTTATACGCTTATTATACGCCTTGGAAATTCATATGAGGTATATTGAGAAACTTTGGAATTTTATCGTTACGGTAGTTGATATTTTGAGTTGATGCATATTGATTATTCTAGTTATTATGATTATTGAATATCTTAATGATCATGCTAGTGATTGTTCTCTTGATCATGCTAGTAATTATGCTTATTGATCTTGCTAGTGTTTATGATTATGATAATGCTACTAGTTATGATTGTTGATCATGCTAGTTATTATGCTTATTAATCATGCTAGTGACGGTGATACTAATCATGCTAACGATTGCACTATTGATTATACTAGTGCTTATGCTAGCGATTATGATTAGTGATTATGATAGTTATTATGCGTAATGATTATGATAGTGATTATGCTATCGACTATACTTATGATCATGCTATCGATTATGCTAGTGATTATGCTCTAGTGATCATGTCTATTGACTATTTTAGTCATCATGCTATTTATTATGCGAGTGATCATGCTTACTAATTATACTAGTGATCTTGTTTATTGATTATGGTAAGCGATTCATGATGTCAATTAAGCTAGTAACTATGATCTTGATAATGCTATGAATTATATAATTATTTGTTTAAGTCTGAATATTTGTTATTATTATGATGATATGGTTACCGGCTAAAGTCTGAATATTGATGATATTAAATATGTATATATATATTTGGTTTGAGACAGGATGATGGTTATGAGATTAATTATATATATACAATTACCGGTTTAAATTATTCTATTCACTATGATAGGATTATATATATATATATATATATATGATTACTAGATTGAGTCTGGATATTAGGGTGTCACTACAAGGAAAACAGTCCCTAAAAGTCAAAATATGGTCACAAATGCTCTATTAGGACAAGAAAATATTGGTCGTGGCTCATCCTAATAGCCTCCTTCGCTAAAGGCCAATTACTATGAGGCATTCTAGTTGGTCATTAAATTTCATTAGAGACAGTAACATATCAATTCTCAAAAACACTTTTAGAGATTGTATATCTCGTCAAAAATAGATGATTTTCATCTTTAAAAAGTAGTTATTTTCTGGTCGCTAAACCTTTTTTGCGATAAGCAACTAACTGGTCCTAAATTACAATCACAACGAACAAATAACTTATCCATGATTAATATCTAGAGAGGAGCAACTGCCTCATCCTAAATTAACCTTTAGAGACGATCAACTAACTTGTCCTTCATTAAACTTTAGAGAAGAGCAATTAACTCATCCTAGATTGCTACTAAAATTATAAAATTTCTATATTTCATTGATAAATATAAAATTGCTACTAAAAATGTTGAAGAATGATAAATATAGTTTAAATATTTCAAAAAAAATAACCAATTAATATCCCGAGCTACAATATGACGTCAATAGTTTCAATATTTGATAAACAAAAAAAACATAAGCATTTAACATCCCGATCTAGATGATTCCGATAGTTTAAATATTTTCTAAAACAAAAAAACATATTCAATTAACATCTCGAGCTAGAATATGATGTCATGTTTTACATAACGTTCTAAGAAAAATAATCATGAGCTTGTGCATTTTCTAAACTTGCATCTTCAATCTTCAGAAATCGTTAAGAACAAATTATGGAAATACAATTAATAACTATTGGTATATAATATAATATATGTAAGAAGCAAAGGGTTGGAAAATAATGTATAAATATTAAATTTTAGAAGTTGTTTAAAGTAAATTTTTATAGTTATAACTGTGATGACAATATTCCTTAAGAATTTGTTACCTCATGAAGATAACTTCTTGTATAGTGACTCTATCTGCAAACTACCTTTGTTGGTCTCTATTAAAGGTAGCACCTAGCTTTATAGTACTTGTGCTAATAGTAAGTAGAGTATCAACAGATTGACCTAGTGGATTCTGGCAAAACATTAATACTTCTTTCTCAATACCATTTTGAATGAAAATTCTATCCTGGGGAATACTAATAATAGATTTTTTGGCCATTCTATTCTTTAATTGAGAAAAAAAAGTAGGTAGTGTTGGCATCTACTACTTTTAACCATTGTACTCTTAATTTCTGTTGCATAGCAATTTACTCAATAAGACTCTAATTCTCAAGTTTATACTTCAACTCCTTCTCTACCTTATACACGCCAAATAGCCTCTGAGTTTCTAGAGATGATGATTATGATGACAAAGGAGACTCAAAAAACATTAGAGAGGTTAATATAAGACCAAATTGGGGTATAAAGCTCTTGAAAGAAGAGATACGCCCCATACACTATGGAGGTGCACCCAACCCAGTCTAGATCTGCTAGAGTGGATCAAAACATCCCAGTGCACCCTTGGGTTATACCCCATATGCGCCTTATATTCTCAAACAAGTACCTAATAGGATACTATGTGTTGTCTTTCCTATATTGGTCACTTTAGGACCATATAACGTAATAACCTAGCCTAGATTATAAATAGAACATATTTTCATTTTAGTAAGTTTCTTATGTTCAATTATTAACTTGAACACTTGTGAGAGTGTGAGGCAAGAGTGGATTCACTTCTATTGATCTTTTGATTAGAAATGTGGGTTGCTTGGGAATCAATTCCCTTTAGGTCTGCGAAAGATTAAGGTTCTTTGTTCAGTTTAATTGATTGAGGGCTTAAGGTTTGATATAGCCTTTATTTGCATTCAATTCCTTGCATTATGTCTATATTATTGCTTCTTCATCTATCCTTATTTTTCGTATTCGTATCGTTGTTTAGTTTTCTATTTCGTAATTTTTTCATGTATCACTACGTCACTATTAGAAGGTATATTATCTGGATACGCATAAACTCCTAGAGTTACTTCAATGGTTTTCTACGTTCTCTAACCTATTTACCAACACCCTTGAATTTAGTATTATTTAGTCCCTGTGGTTCAAGTCTTACTTATTTATGATTCCAACATACCTTTTCAGACTATTATTGTGTCGATTTTTCCATGCTAGGTACACTTTAGGCAAGAAATTTGGATAGTCATCTATTGAATTAATAAACTTAAAGTCTTTATGATTGATATTAGGGCTGATATAAACATCAATACTCAAGGGAGAATAGTAATTTGTCCCTTGTACCATCACCACAATGTCCAAATTAGGGAAATTCATGAGCTATTCAACATTTAGAACTGCCATATCAATTTTACTCCAAAGAGTTCCACTGGACCAGGTGAAATCACACCGTGTGGACCTTATCTCTGTTACCCCTACTTCAACCAAGAACTCATTAAAGTCTTTGGCCTCTACATCCTGCACTAGAGATTCTTGTGGCCTATCTTTACTTGTTAAAATTACATTATAATTACCCATATATAACATGGGGTCTTGAGAGCTTGCAGTTATCCCTCTTAAGTCAGCCCATACGTTTAGTCTATCATGAATGGTATGCAGTCCATACACTGAAGTATTTTATTAAAATGTTATAAAAAATTTCCTAGTAAGCTGAAGCATAAAAGAGCACTAGTCATATGTTCTGCAATATTTTCCTATCACTTTTTTGGGGTTGCCTTATTTTGTTTGCACAAGAACAAGATTTAGAAAATAGGTTACAAGGGAAAAAATAATTAGTACAAATAAAATTACCTTAATGGTTATGCTAACAAAGTAACAGAATGGATGTCTAGTTTAGTCTTTAGGTTGTTTACTTGGTTTAACAGGACAGAAAGGGAAAGGAGCTAGAAGCTTTCTCTGGGTGTGCATGTTACATTATCAAAATTTTTTGGGTTGACAATTTAAAGAAAGAAGATCAAATTGAACATATTGATATTGAATTTGAGGTAATTTCAACAATTGCAAACAAGTTCAAAGTAGAAAACAAAGTTGGGGGAGGAGGATTTGGTTAACTTTTAAAGGTAACTACACTTTTTATTAAGAACTTAACCTAATGTGTGATAAAATACTCAAAAATATGTGATCTAATCATTGTAGTTTTAATTGGTAGACTCTTCATAGGAAAATCTAAGAGGTGGACCTAAAGTAGTAGTGAAAATACTTTCTAATTGAACGGGGCAAGGCATAGAGAAGTTGAAAAATGCTATATTCCTGTTTTTGGTTTATCTATGTTAACCATCAATGTAACAAATTGCAAAAAAATTCAGTTATGTAGTAGTAGTTAATGTTAAAAATTATAAAAATAATATATAAATTGGGTTATATTGTTACTTACTTGGTCACCTAAGTAATCCGGTGGTCATTCAGTTGAAACGGGCAAGGTCATATGAGGGACATGTGATGGATGAGTAGTAGAGAATTCTTGCAATTTATTATTTTTTCAATCTTATCTTATAAGGTAAACAAGCGATAATTTAAGGATTTGTTTTCCTTATTCAAAGATTAGTTTTTCTCATTCAAGGATTTATTATCCTCTTGAGTTTAACGTATAGTGGACAATTATTCAGTCTTTGAAGAAGTGCCCTCTTTCATGTCTTTTGCCTTTACTCAACCACCAAAACCAAATATATGACTACTATTTTGCACTTCACAATATTTTTCGATAATATCTATGCTTGGTAGAGTGGATCTACTTTTAAAATTCTTCTATCTGAGCCTACAAAATATATAAAAGAACATTTTCTATCAGAAACCACAATAACTTAAGTAATTTACATATTCAATTAACCAAAATCAAGGGGCATGATAGAACTTGTCGAGGGGAACCTTTACAAGTAAGCCTATCGCAAACTGATACACAAGGGAAAAACAAAAATAATCCTAGGCAAGACTTCTAGAATGAAGCCAAACCTTGTAAATATATTATAAAAGTAGAACATAGAACCAAAGATATTATACCAAACTTACAAAACTTGGTGTCAATAGTATAAGAACTACTACTTCAATCCATGAGTCAAATACATCAGATATCCAACAAAAACAATATTTTTATCTGAATACTAGTAAAGACATGGTCTAATACAAAAAGAAAGAAGTGGACTCTAGATGCATGAAAATCCAACCGCTACCTTGGATAACTCATAAGGCACCCAAAATCACGCCATATGATGCCCACTTGAACCAGAATATGCACCAAAAGGGTTTAGAATAGATAGCATGGTCCACTCTTACTCAGTACGTATCATAATTTTACTGAGTAAAGTACATAATAAATCCTACAAAAATACACACTAAGGCGATATCACCTTCAATCAGAAAAGTTACCACAATGGTAGCCCATACGGCTTGCACTAGCAATTCTATAATACTCACATATATTGCAATAAAACAGTGGAAAGGACCACAAGTATACATTATATCACATACACTAGAGAACAGATTGATAACATATACAAGAACATCAAGTACAAGTAAGGGAAGATGCAACAAAGGGATAGATAATAAGTTAAGACAAACATACAATCACATCACAAGCATAATAAAGTAAACATAATAAGAACGATGAGGACGACGATGATGATGATGATGACGTAATGCACGAGGTCATCGTACAATCGTTGTGACCATCACAAAACCTCTCTAATAATAATGTAATACACGAGGTCTTCACACAACCTCTGAGACTATTGAACAGACTCTATAATAATGGTGTAATACACGAGGTCATCACACAACCTCCGAGTTCATCGCATAGCCTCTATAATAATGGTGTAATACATAATGTCATTGCACAATCGCCGAGATCGTCACACATCCTCTATAAAATTTGATGTTCCCGATGTTTATAAAATTGATAATATTCTCAATATTTCCACTAATTCCAATATTCCCAATGTTTCAAGAGCACATATATAACATACAACATGAATAAAGTACAATATACAACGACACCAATTACATATAAAGCATAAAACAAAAAACTACAGCATACAACAAATAATTAAAGCATACAACAAATATGTGAAATTATGCGTGTGATGCCATGAGGATGATGATGCAATGTTCACAACCTAACGACCATGAGAAATATCAAATAACTAATCAGTATACCATATGTAAGCTAATAATGCACTCAATATTTCAAACCATCCATTAATATCGGCATAAACCAAATGCCAAATGAGAAAAATACATTAACATAATCCACTGATACTACATTAGTGCTTTTTCATTAAAAATGATACTCCAATTTCACATAAATATGGTTAAAAATATCATACGAGACCCTACACGGTCACACATAGCACATAATATTTCAAATAACATCAATACAGTCCCTCACATAGTGCAACACAATAATATAGCATTTTTCATGATTAGTTACCATACCCTTAACATGCCTTTGTATAAACATTAACTACCTAGCTAGTCTAAAAAGGTTAAGCCATAACTTACCTCAGAAGCTGAAAATCAATCCACAACTCTTCTATCTGAATGCCTTAAATCTCATGAACAGACCTGGAATAAAAAACATGGAAATATAGAATTTATACATCACAAGAAAGCTAACGATACAAATATTTCCTAGTTCCAAGCTGGGATAAATTGGACCTTCATAATAGGTTTTCAAAATAAAGAGCAAAATCATAATTTTATTTAAAAACATATGCCCCATATTTTCAGTAGTTTACAACTGAAAACCCAAGTGCATATGAGTTAAAAATGAGGTTCAAATTAAAAATATTTTAAAATTTTACAAGGGGAAAATTCCTCAAAACTTATTTTAAAATCAAGAATTAATGTTTTTTTGAAAATAAAATTGATGGAAAACTGATACATGTAGCATTAGAAACTCATTCATGTGAAAAGAGTACAAATTGGGATTTAAATTGGAGAAATATTATTTTTAGGCCTTACAGGACAAAATCTCTAAATTCCATATTTAATTCATATTTTAAACAAGAACTAGATGTTAATGATTCAACAAATAAAAAAAGTATGTTGTTATTCAGCTTACTCAATCTTAGAAAAGGATAAAATTTCTCCAAACCATAAAACCCTAAGCTCCCAGTGTAGCGCCCCCTAATCATAACCCGAGATGTCACACTGTGCTCATGACTACGAGTAGCCTTAAGCTAACCTTGTCTGCTTCTACTAAGTCTAAATCTCATAATAACAGAAATATAGGTATAAAATCATAATAATTGCGGAAATCTGACTGAACTAACTTTAATACCCATGCCTTTTTCCTAGCTAGAAATCATCTCATAGATACTAAGACTTACTTTAAAATTCAAACCTATCTTTGTACACGTGGTATTTTTTAGATTTTCACTTACTATAACATGGAAAATTGAGTTAGCTAACGGTACCATTTTTTTCCGAATTCGACATTAGATGATGAAGTTATGGACGTTTTACTTGGAACTATCAAAAATGCCCAGGTATGATGGCCAAGTTGACGGACTGCCACATAAGTGATGGACCGCCACTTTGACCATCACATCCAAGACAGTTGAGCCATGTACTGGATAAGGACTAATGGACGAGTTGATGGATTGTCAAAGTTGTGATGAACCGTCATTCAGGCCATCAACTCTTATCTAGTGAACCACATTTCTTGTCCACATTTGAAGGGCTAAGTGATGGACCGTCAAGTGTCTGATGGACCAACATTCAGACCGTCACATGCCACGTTCAGTTTATTTCCAGGTCGTCTAAACAGGGGTATTTTGGTCACTTACCACTCGCTTATATATACGCAGATAAGTCCAAATTCAGCCATTATGCTCATTATTATTTCACAAACAAAAACTAGGGTTTCTCTCTGAATTTATTCCCCAAGAACAAGACCCAGTCTTCTTCAAGAATCTAAGGATTTCAAATCCTTCAAGTTCAAAAACATCAAGAACCTTGAGTCAGGTATGCGTAGTGTTCATCTATGGACCCCTTTTATTCATTGAGTTCAAAGACCATGCTTTTAAATGAGAAACTTTGATTTTCTTATTGTTATGTGATGTTTTCCATGTTAATGATCATTTCTTAAGCTTCAAGATATTAATATAAGTTGACTTCCATGTTGTATGCATGCTTGTAGTTAAAACCCATGAATTTGGGTGGTTCAAGATGATTAAAATTATGGAGAAAACCTATGCTCTAAATTTTGCATGCAAAGTGTTTGTTAAAATGCCTAGAATGCTAAAAACCATTTTCCCATGACCCCATAGTATTTAAATGACAAGCTATATCAACTCTTAAGATGATTCCACATGAACTTCCATGCTATTGATATGTGTTTCTAGTGTGATTATGCAATGAATATGATATTAAGGTTGTGCAAGTACTTCCATGTGACATTAAATCCTTTCCGCGCAATACATTGTCGATAACCATGCTTAGTATGAAATCCCTTATGTATGATATTATGAATTGTGGACTCAAATCTTGTGATCAAGTTATGTCATGTGTGTCAGTTTCCTTCCATCGAGTCCTGGGGGTATTCATACCCAAAAAATATAGTTGTGTGACTAAAACCAAGTCACTTTACCCCAATAATCTCAGTCAAGCCATGATCTACAGAACTTAGTCAGTCAGGTGACTCAGAAAATCTCTGAAATCTTATGATCTCAGAAAAATCTTAGATAGTAGTGCTATTTATTCAGTCAACTAAAGTCAGTTACTCAGTCCTTGTACTATCAGTTAAATTATGTTCAGTCTCTTTAGATGGAGTAGAAGTTAGCACTGAGTGAACCCAAGGATGGGAACTCACCTGCCAGTTTAGGGTGTGATTCTTAGCATTCATCTTTGTGTTCTAGAACTACGTAGCCAGCATAGGTTGAGACATCTTAACCTGTCAGACAAGGGTTGATGATGTGGATTAACCTATCAGCTTTGGGTTCCCATCATTCTCATTTAAGTACCTGCCAATTGAGGGTCACTCACAACTGTCCTTAATAGTTGTGCGTATTGACACCCCTCCAGTCGAGGCAGAGATTGGACCCTAACTTAGCTATATGCATTATTGGGGAATGTCGGTTAAACAACTACCTCCCACAGTTTCAAGCTCAATCTCAGTAAAAGAACCCAGATAGTTCTTCAGATATCAGTATACCCGTATTGCCAGATATAATCAAATTTAGTTATAGTACAGAACTCAAATATTTCCATCAGATGCAGGACTTTCCGGCATAGTTACCCATGTATTCAGAGCAACAGTATCAGTCATGATCAGTTATCAGTAAATTACGTATTAGCATATAGATTTAGCTATCATGCATTTGCAATCTCAGTTTTAATGTATGTATGTTTGCACCATGAAGTTAATATCAGTAAGTTAGTTAGCATTGTTTATGCATGTGACTTTATTTATGTTCAGCCTACCTCACTCGTATACTCAGTACTCCAGTTGTTCTAACATATTTGCTCTATGGTGCTTTCTCTTTTTGTTACACCATAGGTTCAGAGACATGAGTTCCAGACCAGCAGTAGCAGTCACATTCCAGTATATAAAGTTGCAGTGAGTCCTCTTTATTTGAGGATGATATGATTTAATTTATTTATTTATTATTAGGAAAAGGCATCGTTTCCACCCCAAACTATAACAGAAAAGTCGAAGCTACACCTAAACTATACTAGTGACCTATTACACACCTAAAGTATAAAAAAGTGAAACTATTTACACCCTGTCTGGCTACCACCACTTGCATATGGTGTAGTGTTTTACACGCGCTGCAACGTCAGCACCACGTCAGTAAAAAGTATCACTTTTTTATAGTTAAGGTGTGTAATAGGTCACTTATATAGTTTAGATATGGATTCAACTTTTTGACTATAGTTTGGAGTGGAAATGATGACCTTTCACCTAATGTTTTCAGTTGTTTACTTTTGTTATTTAATAGGTTGGACGTGCCTAAAATAAGTATAACACATGCGTCTTAGAATGGGGGTTGCGGGTAGGTAATAATATCACTTTTGTATAGTTAAGGTGTGTAATAGGTCACTAGTATTGTTTAGGTGTGGATTAGACTTTTCAGATATAGTTTAGGGTGGAACCGATGTCTTTCACCTTTATTATTTTAGTTATCTATCAGTTCACAGAGTTAGTTGGAGACATATTCTTTTAACTCCTTATTCAGATAGTGTTTAGAGGCTCTCAGATTTTGTTCAAATTTGATTCAGTTTTCAGTTGTTTTGGGTATCTTTCACCCATATGGTTGTTATTTTACAAGATTCTTTATTCAGTTGAACCTTATGGCCTACATATTGATGTTTTCCACATTATTATGATATATACTAAAATGTACAGGTTCAGATATCTATCATGGGTTAGCTTGTGGTCCCTTGGGGTCATGATCACCGTGTAGCATCCGGTTCAGAAAATTGGGGTGTTACATACTTGGTATCAGAGCCTAAGGTCCAATAGACTCCTAGGAAGTCTTAAAGCTGCATCTAGTAGAGTCTTGTACATGGTTGAGTGCGTGCCACATTTATGTGCAAGAGGATATGAGATGTTTTAGGAACAGTTTCCCTTCTTTCAGTATTCATGTTGTGCTAGTGAGCATAATCTCAAGTTAAACTCTCAGTCTAATCCGTTCTTCTCTTATTTCAGAATATGCTTCCAAAGAGAAGAAACCAGCCAGTTCCTCAGCCCGAAGACCCTTTGGGTGAGCAAGTTTCTGATGCAGAGTTTAGAGCCACATTCAAGACTCTTTCTCAGTCCATGACTGCCCAGAATGAACGACCACTAGTTATTCTAGCTAATCCAGTGGCCAATTCCACAACAGCTAGAATTCAGGTCTTTACCCGAATGAACCCTCTATCTTTCTTCGGGTCTAAGTCTGATGAAGACACTCAGGATTTAATTGACTAAGTCCAAAAGGTCATTGACATTATGGGACTTGCTTCAATTTAGAGCATCGAGTTAGCCACATACCAGTTATAAGATATTTCTCATACTTGGTACAAATAATGAAAGTTTGAGAGGTTAGACGATCAAGGTCCTATAGAGTGGGAGGAATTTGTAACGACTTTCTTAGACAGATTCTTTCCCTAAGAGATGAGGGAGGCCAAAGTTCTTGATTTTATCAACCTCAGGAAGGGAAATATGATGGTTAGGGAGTATTCTCTCAGAATTACTCAGCTAGCTAGATATGCCCCTCATGTGGTTGCAGACAACAGGGATAAGATGAGCAAGTTCGTATTAGAAGTGAATGTTAACATGGTAAATGACTGTAGATCTGTGATGCTAAATAGTAATATGACTTTAGCTAGGCTAATGACCCATGCTCATCAAATAGAGGAGCAAAAGTTTAGGGCTTGGGAGAGGCGGAATAAGAGAGCAAGATCAGGCAGTTACAATTTTGCTCAACCCAAATCAGAAGGAGGAAATCGTTCCCAGTTTCATCCCAAGTCATGAGCTCCAGTTCATTCTTCAGCTAGTACTCCAGATTCTAAGTTTAATGATAGAGCACCCGACTCTAAATCTCAGGACAGTGTCAACAATGCCCGAACTAATCCCCTATGTCAAACTTATGGTAAGAACTACCAGGGTGTTTGCAGAGCCAGTAGTGATGTTTGTTTTAGATGTGGCAAGCCAGGCCACAGGGTCAGAGATTGTCCTTAGTCCAGTTATCAGGGTCAGCAAAATCATTCCACAGCTCAGTCTGATCGCCCGAACCAGCAAGGTGCCACTTCTAGTGCTACTAGTGGGCAACGCCCAAACAGACCCTATGCTCTTCAAACTTAATAGGATCAGGAAAATTCTCCTAATGTCATTACTGTTGCGTTACATATTTTTCATGTTCATGTTTACGCTTTGCTAGATCATGGCGCATCCTTGTCTTTTGTTACTCTATACACAATAAGCGATTTTAAAGTTAGTTCCAAAATTTTAGCAAAGCCTTTTTCAGTCTCTACCCCAGTGGGTAAAAATATCATAGCTCAGCAGGTATATAGGAACTACCCGGTTATGATATTTTAGAAATGCACGTCAGCAGATTTAGTTGAATTAGAGATGACTGATGTTGATGTCAAACTCAGCATAGATTGGCTTAATTTCTTTTATGCCACAGTTGACTGTAGGATCGGACAGTTCAATTTCAGTTCTTGAATGAGCCCATCCCATATTGGAAGGGCAGTACTTCAACTTTTAAGGGTCAGCTTGTTTCCTACCTTCGGGCAAGGAAAATGATTTCAAAGGGGTTTGTGTATCATCTCGTGCATGTAAAGGATTCCCGTTCTTAATCTCCCAGTCTTGAATTAGTTCCAGTTGTTAATGAATATTTAGAAATCTTTCCCATTGATCTTCTAGGAATTTCTCTCAAAAGGGAAATAGACTTTAGCATAGACCTTCTCTCAGATACTCAGCCTATTTCTATTCTGCCATACAGAATGGCACAAGGAAAACTCAAGGAACTAAAAGGTCAGTTGAAGGATCACTTAGATAAGGGATTCATTAGGCGCAGTGTATCCCCATGTGGTGCACCAGTCTTATTCGTGTGCAAGAAAGATGGTTCTCTTGGGATGTGTATTGATTATCGTCAACTCAACAAATCACGGTCAAGAATATGTATCCGCTTCCTAGAATAGATGACTTTTTTGACCAACTTCAGGTTGCCAGTTATTTTTCCAAGATAGACCTCAAATCAGGCTATCATTAGCTCAAAGTTAGAGAATGTGACATCCCGAAGATAGTTTTCCATACTCGGTATGGTCACTTTGAATTTCTAGTCATGTCCTTTGGTCTTACTAATGCCCCTGCAGCTTTCATGGACTTGATGAACTGATTGTTCAAGCAGTACTTGGACATGTTCATCATAGTCTTCATAGATGATATTCTGGTCTACTCTCGCACAGAGCGTGATTTTTTCTACTATTTCAGAATTGTTATTCAAACTCTCAGAGATCATTAGTTGTTAACCAAGTTTAGTAAGTGCAAATTTTTGCAAAGATTAGTAGCATTCCTTGGCCATATTATTTTTGGTGATGGCATTATAGTAGATCCTCAGAAGACTGAAGCGATAAAAAACTGGCCGTGCCTTATCTCTCCATCTGATATAAGGGGTTTTATGGATTTGGATGGCTATTACAGATTCTTTTTTGAGGGATTTTCTTCTATTGCATCTCCTATGTCCAGATTGACTTAGAAAAAGGTTAAGTTTTAGTGGTCAGATTCGTGCGAGAAGAGTTTCCAAGAGTTGAAGACTTGAGTCACCTCAGCCCCAATTCTAACTCTTCCAGATGGTTCAGATGGTTTTTTAGTCTATTGTGATGCATCCAGAGTGGTTTTAGGTTGTGTCCTCATGCATCATGGTATGGTCATAGACTATGCCTCCAAACAGGTAAAGCCCCATGAGAAGAATTAACCTACTCATGATCTTGAGTTAGCAGCCGTAGTATTTGCCTTAAAGATTTGGAGGCATTATTTATAGGAAGTTCATGTAGATTCTTCACAGATCATAAGAGTCTTTAGTATGGATTTTATTTGAAAGATTTAAATCTTTATCAGGGAAGGTGGTTAGGGCTTCTGAAAGATTATCACATGACTGTTCTTTATCACCTGGGCAAGGCCAATGTTGTGGCCGACGCTAATAGTAGACTCTAAATAGGTAGTGTTTCTCACATAGAGTATGGTAAGAAGAAGATAGCCCAGGAAATTCATCAGCTTTCCAGAGTATGTATTTGCTTAGTTGACTCTTCAGAGGGTGGTGTAAGTGTTTAGAATAGTTCAGAGTCATCTCTAGTTTACGAGGTAAAAGAAAACAAAAACAGGGATCCCAGCCTTGTCAATCTAATAGAGTCAATTAAGAATCAGTAAAAAGAGGCTTTCTCCTAAGGGGGAGATGGTTTTCTTCATTGTCATGGTCGTCTATGTATTTTAGGTATAGATGACTTGAGGCAGCGTATTCTTGCAGAGGCGCATGGTGCGCGATACTCTATTTATCCATGGACCATTAAGATGTACGCGACTTATGGAAAATGTATTAATGGAGTGGGATAAAAAGAGATGTTGCAAAGTTTGTGGATAAGTGCTCTATATGTCATCAGGTTAAGATAGAGAATCAGAAACCTAGTGGGTCCATGAAAGAGTTCACTATTCCTACTTGGAAGTGGGAAGAAGTGAACATGGATTTTGCGACAGGTTTACCTCAAACTCATCATCAGCATGAGTCGGTTTGGTTCATTATAGATAGAATAACCAAGTTAGCTCATTTCCTTCCAATTTATACCTCTTATTCAACTGAGGATTAAGCCAAACTCTATATCAGGGAGTTGGTCAGATTACACAGTTTTCCATTATCTATCATCTTAGACAGAGTTACAAAGTTTACCTCTTAATTTTGGAAACCATTCCAAAAATATCTTGGTACCCAAGTCCATCTCAGTACAGCGTTTCATCCTAACACTGATGACCAAGTAGAGAGGGTTGATAACGCTCAATCTACAGCTCTCGTGGGAGTGTAAAGCGGTCGTTAGCAAATATAGAACCCAACCTGGGTTGGGTGTCGATCCTACAGGGAATAGCTTGGCCAACAAGTAAGCAAAATTACTAAACTTTTGGTGCAACTCTCGTAAGAAGGGGGGATTGTAATATGTAACCAAAACAATAAAGTAAAAGCTGAAAATAGCAAAGTAAAAAGTGGAAGATTGTCACGTTGGTTGTAGACAATGAGAATTGAGGCGTTGGGGTTATGTCCACCTTCTGAGGTATACGTCTCTATTGGCTATGAGTGTGTAGAGTCTTGACATGCAATTGCTTATAGAGAATTGTAGTCGATGGTAAATCCAAGCGTCTCTCGACCTGAACAAGTACTATTTCACTTTAAATCTCTCGAGCTTAAAGCGTGTCTAACGGTACGAATTATCCAAGAGGTTAGTCCAGTTACGGCACTAGCTTTTTAATAGGAAAGGGTGTCCTACTACCTTGACATTATCTCTTTTCCAGACAAATAACCTTTCTCTCGAACAAGTTAAATGTTAGACTGGCGCTATTCTTGCGTTTGCTACCGCAAAGAATGTAGATTAATATGCAGAGCGTAATGATATAAGCAATATACGTGTCTTGAACTCACAACTCACAGCAGTAGATAGTAACTCATTCGGCTTCCATAACCCCAACTAAGAGGTTTAGTTACCCATGAATGCAAAGGATATCACGTTTTGCATGGTGGATGGCGTGAGAAGTGGGTGTTTAGGCGTGTGGTTTTGGTGATTCCCTAGCAAGTAACGATTCTCTTGTTGTGGAATAGATGAATAGAAGAGTAGATTAGAAGTGTTTTGTGGTGGAAGATGAGAGGGATGGAAGAAAATTAATTGTTGAATTAAGTGAAGAATTAATGTATCTCTCCACTAAGGGAGGAGTTGTCTCCACTAAGGGAGGACTTAATTAAAAATCTCTAGCATGATAGGGTATTTATAATACTCCTATCCTACTCCTACTCTGCTAATGAAATAAATAACCAAATCCTACTAAACTAATGAAATCCTTGACCCAAATGTACTAGGGTAAGGTTACAATATCATAATCCAAATAGAATAGTGAAATACATAACCTAATTGTACTAGGTTAATGTATCTTTGTAACAATCCAGCTTTGTGTCTATAAGTCCCCAAAGTCTTCAGAAATGTTGTTTTAGCCCGGGACAGATTTTCCATGCAGCAGATTTGGTCCTTAGGCGTCCAGCTCCTTTCTACTTCGTTTGTGAGCTTTCTTTTGCGTCAAGTAAGCCGTAAAATGCTGTATTTTGCATCATTTATACCTGAAACTTTCCTAATCATGTTTGTCAGCTCATTTACAGGAAAAAGGACTAAAAGTGCATGAAATATATAATTAGTTCTCAAAACTAGGCTAAAATATGGGTAAAATATATTGATATAGGCACGTAAATTCGCCTATCATCAAGGACCATTCAGAATCATGAAGTTATGCTAAGGGCATGTGTAATTGATTTCAAGAGAAGTTGGGACGACCACTTGCCCTTGATTGAGTTTGCATACAACAGTAGCTATTATTACAGTATTCTAATGGATCCATTCGAAGCTCTCTATGGTAGGTGTAGATCTCCAGTCGGTTGGTTCGAAGTTAGTGAGGCCTCAGTCATCGATCCTGACTTGGTATTCGACACCTTAGAGAAAGTTTAGGTGATAAGAGAGAGACTTTGGGCTGCTCAAAGCTGATATAAGTCTTATTTAGATATTCGTAGAAAGGATCTCGAGTTCGAGGTCAATGACTTTGTCTATCTCAAAATCTCTCCTATGAAGGGAGTGAAGAGGTTTGGCAATAATGGGAAACTCAGTCCTTGCTATGTCGGTCCCTTCAGGATTCTCAGTCGCTTCGGTAAGGTAGCTTATGAGCTCGAATTGTCTTCAGATCTAGCCTCAGTTCATCTTGTCTTCCATGTCTCTTTGTTCAAGAAGTACATAGGTGACCCAGCAGTTGTAGTCCCTATTTAGAACATTAATGTTTAGGACACCCTCTCTTATGAAGAGATTCCAGTCAAAATTTTAGACTTTCAGATTTGTATGCTGAGGAACAAAAAAGTCCCTCTAGGCAAAGTTCTTTGGTGAAATCAGTCCATTGAAGGAGCTACTTCAGAAGTAGAAGAAGACATGCATACCAAGTACCCTCACCTTTTCTCCGCCAACCCAGATAAAGCTCAAGGTAACAGTCCTCCTTAAGCTCATTCAGTTTCACATTCAGCATTAATATAACTTGATATTTTGTCTCGTTTTCATGTTCCACCACAAATTTGGTATCAAGTACCATTGAATATTCATTTATGCAAACATGTATCAGTCCAGTAAATAATTATGCATCAGATATGCATTCTTATTGCGATGACCTCAGTCATGCATTCATGAATCAGCTACACGTGCATCAGATATGCATGTTCAGTATAACACGTTCATTTTGTCAGTAATAAGATCATGTTCTAGCTACTTATGTTTGGATTATTGTTTCCCCTCTGAGTCAGTTCCATTCGAGGTTGAATGTTCTCAAGGGGGAGATATTGTAATACCCGTGCCTTTTTCCTAGTTAGAAATCATCCTAAGGATGCTAGGACTTACATTAAAATGCAAACCTATCTTTTTACATGTGGTATTTTTGAGATTGTCACTTTCTTTCAAGTAGGAAATTGAGTTAGATTTCCAATGGTACAAATTTTGTCCAAATCCGACATCAGACGAGGAAGTCATAGACGGTTTACTTGAAACTGTCGGAAATGCCTAGGTATGACGGCCAAGTTGATGGATTGTCAAAGTTGTCGCGGACCATCATCCACGCCGTCAACTCTTATCCAGTGAACCACATTTCTAGTCCGCATCTGAAGGGCTAAGTGCAGGATCGTCAAGTGTATTATGGACCATCCGTTGGATCATCACATGCCACGTTTAGTTTATTTCCAGGTCATCTTAATAGGGGTATTTTGGTCACTTACCACTCGCCTAAATATACCTAGATAAGTTCGAGTTCATCCATTATGCTCATTATTCTTTCACAAACAAAAGCTAAGGTTTATCTCTAAATTTACTCCCCATGAACAAGACCTAATCTTCTTCAAGAGTCAAAGGATTTCAAATCTTTCAAGTTCAAAAACATCAAGAACCTTGATTCAGGTATGCGTACTGTTCATCTATGGACTCCTTTTGTTCATAGATTTCAAGAACAATGATTTTAAATAAGAAACTTTGATTTACTTATAGTTATGTGATGTTATTCATGTTAATGATCATTGTTTAAGATTCAAGATATTAATATAAGTTGACTTCTATGATGTATGCATGCTTGTAGTTAAAACGCATGAATTTGGGTGGTTCAAGAAGATTAAAATTGTGGAGAAAACCTATGCCCCAAAGTGTGCATGCAAGGTGTTTGTCAAAATTCCTAGAATGCTAAAAATCAAGTTCCCATGACCCCATAGTATTTAAATGGCAAGCTATGTCAACTCTTAAGATGAATCCACAAGAACTTCCATGCTATTGATATGTGTTGCTAGTATGATTATTCAATGAACATGATTTTAAGGTTGTGCAAGTACTTCCATGTGACATGAAATCCTTTCCATGCAATACATTTCTGATAACCATGCTAAGTATGATATCCCTTATGTGCAATATTATGAATTGTGGACTCAAATCTTGTGATCAAGTCATCTCATGTGTGTCAGTTTCCTTCCATTGAGTCCTAGGTGTATTTGTACCTAAAAAATATAGTTGTGTGCCTACAGCCAAGTCATGTTACCTTGATAATCTCAGTCAAGCCATGGTCTATAGAACTTAGTCAGTCATGTGACTCAGGAAAGCTCCAACATCTCATGATCTCAGTAAAATTTCAAATAGTAGTGCTATTCTGTCAGTCAACAAAAGTCAGTTACTCAGTATTTGTACAGTCAGTTAAATTATGTTAAGTCTTTTCATAGGAGTAGAAGTTATCAACGAGTGAACCCAAGGATGGGAACTCACCTGCCAGTTTATGGTGTGATTCTTAGCAGTCATCCTTATCTTCCAGAACTACGTAGCCAGCGTAGGTTGAGACATCTTAACCTATCAGACAAGGGTTGATGAGTTTGCTTAACCTGGCAGTTTAGGTTCCTACCATTCTTATTTGAGTACTTTTCAGTTGAGGGTCACTTACAACTGTCCTTACCAGTGGCGTGGTATTGACACTCCTCCAGTCGGGGTATAGATTGGACCCCAACTTAGCTATATGCATTATTGGGGTATTTCGATTAAACAACTACCTCCCATAGTTTTAGTCTCAGTATCAGTAAAAGAACCAAGATAGTTCACAGATATCAGTATACCAGGACTGCAAGATATAGTCAAATTCAATTATAGTACAGAACTCAGATAGTTCCATCAGATGCAAGACTGTCAGAAATAGTCACTCATGTATTCAGAACTACAGTATCAGTCATGATCAGTTATCAGTAAACTATGTATTAGCATATAAATTTATCTATCATGCATTTGCGATCTCAGTTTCTATGTACGCATGTTGGCACTCTAATGTTCATATCAGTCAGTTAGTTAGCATTGTTCATGTATGTAACCCTTTTTATGTTCATCCTAACTCACTCGTATACTCAGTACTCTAGTTGTACTAACGCATTTATGCTATGGTGCTTTCTCTTTATGTTACACCATAGGTTCAGAGACACGAGTTCTAGACCAGCAGTAGAATTTGCATTCCAGTATACAGAGTTGTAGTGTATCCTCTTCATTCGAGGATGATATGATTCGATTTATTCATTTATTATTTTAGTTAGCTATAAGTTTATGGAGTTATTTGGGGACGTGTTCCTTCAACTCCTTATTCAGATAGTGTTTAGAGGCTCTAAAATTTAGTTCAGATTTGATTCAGTTTTCAGTTGTTTTAGGTATCTTTCACCCATATGGATTTTTTTTTTACCAGATTCTTTATTTAGTTGAACCTTATGGCCTACATGTTCATGTTTTCCATATTATTATGATATATACTAAAATGTATAGCTACAGATATTACATGGGTTAGCTTGTGGTCCCTTGGGGTCATGAGCACCATGTAGCATTCTGGTTTAGAAAATCTGTAACTAATATCTTTCTATAAAACATAATCTGAATAAAATTGTAAGCCGTTATGCTTAGTTTTCTTAAAATCTTTTTTCGTTTTTCTTTTTGGTTAGGGAGTTTGTTCTAACTGATATGAACCATTCAAGCTAACATGAATTCCAACGTCTCGTTCGCCTATGGAGAAAACCTCACGATGGGGAGAGGTGTCATACTCTTGCTAAGCAAAATAACCTAATCTCACATCTGTATTTGTCATCTATATATATTGAGAATAATTTGAATTTGTACCTATGTTGGCTACTTAGTTCTACTGAAAATAGGGAACACTGATCCCACACTTCCAGCTCTGTGCTAAATACTGCTCCTTTTTAATCTGTATGCTTATTCTGTTGAAAATCAACATTAAAATTTAGCATAAGGGTTATTATGAAACTAATTATGCATTCATCTGATTCAATCTGTGAATAAAACTATTCTGACTTCTAGAATATATAATAAATCTGTAAAGTGGATTTCGAATCTTATTTGTGGATCAAAAGATCAAATCTTTACTCAAAATATGAAAATAAATTGCGCATCTGATGCTTAAAGCATAATCTTTCTTGAAATAATAATATTTAATCTAGGATAGTAACCCATGCATCAATCTCATGTCAAAACATCATAATTATTATGCTTGATAATGAAAATAATGTAATTCATCTCAAAATCTAGAAATTACTGCAATAGGCATGAAGATATGAAAATAGTCATGCAATTTAACTAAAGCACTTAAAATCTTATAATCTAGCTATTAGCAAAATTGGGTAAAAACCCTAATTTAAAACTCGTGTATAATCATTCAAAATCATATGAATTTAAAATAAAATTTAGTTTTGGGAACAAGGATAAAAGAGGATCCTTGTTCATAAACCCCATATACCTTTTTGGATGAAATTTCTAAGAAATCATGAACTTGAATCTCTATTTGAGCCTTTGAAGATGAACTCTTGATTATTTTGATTTGGGAATCCAATTTTATATTTTCTTGCAGAAACAATGTAGGAATTTCATTTCTTGGAAAGTACATTTTTAAGCTCTAGGGTTTTGTTTTGAGAGGAAATGGATGAAAATAAGAATAAAGTGCTTAGGATATGCTTAATTCCTTATTTTTGACGATTTTAGGGCTTGGGAATTAACAAAGGTGCCCTTTTTAAAAATCAATCAGAACTACAAATAAGTGAAAGTTTCCCTATTTGACATAGCACCACGACGCACCAATATTATGGTGTCAACTGGAAAAAGGACGAGTGGGAATTGGAAGTTCAACACGATGCGGAGCTATCGCGGTACTCTATTGAAATGCTATTTTGGCCATCACCACGATGCATCACAATCACGGTGAACCATTTGAAATTGAAAACTGGGAAAGTGGACCTCACCGCAACATAAGATTATCACAAAAGTCCACTGGAATTTGACGAATGGGAGTTTAACCTTCACGTGTTTGCCTAGATGGCATACTGCTTTACTAAAAACAACATAACTTCTCAACCGAGTTTTGGATTTGGGAAAAATTGGTATCGATGGAAAGCATGTTCAATTTCCCACACAATGGAGAGTCTAAATCTAGAAAATTCTATATCTAATAAAAGTTATTTATTTTTTACGCTAACCTTTGGCATCCTAGGAACGAAATTAAGCTAGGAAAAAGTATGGGGTATTATACCAAGTCTCAAAAAATGGTGAAATATGGCAAAAATATGGTATTCCAGAATGTATTTTTTATGGGTGTCTGTGACGCCCTGAGGCTGGTACCTCAAACGTACATGATGCTCATAATCCCGAAGGACCACAAACTAACCCATGAATGGTACCTATTACAATAACTAAGTAATAACACTTTATAATGTGAAATATTGGGTTAAAATGCAACAAGGTTCAATACTGTAATACTGATGAAAAGAAAATGATAAAGTCTGATAAAACATTAGACTTTAAAATACTGAATATTGTCTGAAAATCTTTCCTGAAAAGCCTTTAACTGAACTGTCTGAACTATGGAGTTGATGGGCCAATCACCCAACTAACTCCATCTACTAAAATGCTGAATGCAAAGAGATAATAAAAAAAAACCTTGAATGGTGAGGACTTACTGCTAGTCTACTCCTTCTGGCTAGATCAAAATTTATCTATGCGTGATTGGAAACTGAGCATCCGAACCTATGGTATAAAACACCATAGCATAACAGGAGAGGTATGTATCAGTATATATGAATGTAATGGTATGCAAAGTGAGGTAGGATGAATGCAAGGGTTCACATGCATGAACTATAACTGACTGAATAATCCTGAACATGACTGTGTGAGAATACATGCATGAATACATAACAGTAACTGAAGTCATAAGGATTCTGAATACTGAGTTTATTGAGAACATAGATTACTGATAATTGATATAACTAATAACTGATATACTATTTGCTGAGTGACTGTATCTGACAGTCCTATTTTTGATGGAACTAGCTAAGTTCCAAACTCAGCTGAGTGACTGTATATGACAGTCCTAAAATCTGTAGAACTATCTAAGTTCTTTACTGAAGACTAAGACTGAGACTGTGGGAGGTAATCATCTAACCAATATTCCCTTTTACTGAATAGATTTTGTGTCCAACCTGTAACTTCAGTTGGAAGGGTGTTAGATCCGTGCCACGACTAAAGACACTGAAGAGATACCCTCATCTGGCAGGTTTTGAAATAAGAGCGGTGGGACCCTCAACTGTCAGGTTAAGATACCTCATCAACCCTCAACTAGTAAGTTTTGATGTCTCAACCTACGCTAGCTACATAGTTCTGAAATGCAAGGACTGCTTCTAAGGATCACACCTTCTTTTGGCAGGTGAGTCCCCATCCTTGGGTTTTCTCGGTGCCGATTCCGACTCTCAACTAGATAGACACTCAACTGATTGCCTAGTTCATACTAGGCTGGACTAATCTGTTGCAGATAGCATGAAAGTAATAAGACTTGACAATTCTTGAATCCTTGACAATAGTCGACAACTCACAATACAATCAATGAGGCATTTCATCAATCACTTGAAAGTCATAAACTTGCTCATGATTAGGAATGCATGCTAACACATCATAATTTCATTAAACTAATCTCATGAGAATTCTATCAAACACATTGAAGGCAAATCTTTAGCATGGAGGACATTGTAAACATGTCGGTTTAGCACAATTTCATCATTTAGACTACCAAACGATCATAAAAGCACCATAATCTCAATTGGACATTTCATCAAACACATGGTAGGCGTAGATTTATACTTGGGCATGAACAACAATGCTAATACATCATGACTTCATAATTCAAGACTTTCCATAGAAGAGAATCAAAATTCAACTTACATGGTGTCATATAATCAAGAAATACATAAAAATTTTAACTTAGAACACATACAACAACATCAACATGATTACATTTAAACCCACAACATGGAAATCACAATTCATGATTTTAAAAGAAGTTTCTTGAACTCCAAGGATGGAAGGGACCCTTGGATGAATACTATACATACCTTATAGCTTGAATTTGGAAAGATTGATAGTGAAATCTCTTGAATTTAAGGATTTTATGACTATTGATTGTATTATGCCTCTAAAGGGGCTAAATTTCATGCTATGGGGGCTGAACGTTGATGGAAAAAGACCCAAATACCCCCAAGAATGTGGTGTTTTAATGAGAAAAAATTGGGCTACCATGCGTTATTCGATGCAGTGCATCGATGCCATCAATGCGATATCCAAGGCATCATGCCAAGATAACGTCGGGTCATAAGAATGGCACGCTGGTAGCTGGGGAAAATATCAACCAATGCAATAAGCGATGCAACACACCAAGATAGAGTTGTTACACTATTTGGGGATTCCAAACATCGTTTAAATGAGGTTTGAAAAATCTAAAATTGCTCGAGAACACCTATTGACCTTCCTGAGCATGAATTAACTAAAATATAAACATTTAAAGGACATTAAGGTAGTGAAATGAGATTTCCAACTTTTAAAGGCCTAAAAATAAACTAAGTTTGAATACTTAGCTATAATTTTCTAAGTCTGAGACCCCTTAACAAACATAAAGGAAAGAATTAAGCTAGGAATTTTATGGGGTCTTATAGTGTCTTTTCTCTATTATACCATCACATGACTTTTTTTCATTCCTCTATCTGTGACTGAAAGGAAGATAACCTTGAAGACCTATAAAGCACTCCTGAAAATTAGCCAATCAAATAGAGGAATTCTCTTTATTACAAGATGGACATGCCCGTTTTTCTTCTGTACTCCATCCAAACAAATTTCCATATGCTGGAAAATTAAAAATAGTCTATAACAAAGAAGCGTGCAACTTAAAAATTTGTTTAGTTGATGCATCAATAGTTTTAATACCAAATTCCCCTAACTCATTCAATTTCTCAATTAGATATTGAAGATATGTATCAATTGCATCTTCAGGACCACTTAGATACAGCTTCTTAAATGTATCTCACTCTAATTTTGATTACAGTGATTATTATATTTCAAATATTTCACTGTTCTAACATATTTTTTTGATTCAGGAATGCAGAAAAATGTATTCCAAAAATTTTGATAAGATTTCTCTTTTTCAAAGTATTGAAAAATATCTTATGGGAATCAATTTGCATATAGAGGAAGTAAAATCATTGTTGATTGTTGAATCTAGAAGTGTTTATTTTATATAGTTATACGAGTTGTGTGGTGTAGGGAATACAACCATTGCAAGAGGAAATTTTTATGAGATCTCTTATAAATTTGAAAGAACTTGTTTTCTTGCAAATGTTAGAAGTGTCTTAATAACAGAGTAGAATAAAGGCCTACAACTTTTACAATAGAAGCTTTTTTCATAGATATTAAATAAATGCACTGTGAATGTACCAAATTTTGCTATAGGAGATGTAATGATAAACTAAATGCTTTTTTTCAAGAAGGTTCTAATCGTTCTTGATGATGTGGGCCACAATCACCAACTAGAATATTTAGTTGTAAAGTGTGATTTGTTTGTTGAAGGAACTAGTGTAATTACAACAACTAGTAACATCGATTTACTTAGCATGCATGATGTGCTATATCATGTTCTAGAACTGAATAACCAAGAGGTTTTAGAACTTTTAAGTTGGCATGGATTTCAACAAGGAACTCTAGTTGAAGGCTTTTAAGAGCTCTTGGGTTGTGTAGTAGATTATTCTAAAGGCATACCCTTAGCTCTAGAGGTCTTGGGTTTCTTTTTTTACAAACAAGGTACAGAAGAGCACATAAATGCCTTATATGGAGACAAAGAATTCAGATATTAGAAGATTGTTAGGTTATTCAGCTTAAGTCTACAAGAATTGGGTGATAAATATAATAATATGTTTCTTCATATTGCATGCTTCCGTAGAGGAAGAAAGAAAAAATATGTGATTACTATACTAGATAGATTTGATTCAAGTAAGTAAAGTAAATAGATGTCCTTAAAAGATCATTTTTGTATAGATTAGAAGAAAGGATTGAGATTTATGATTCAATAGCACAAATAGGTCAGCAAATGGCACGTTATGCTGAATGGGGCAAGCCATGGAATTGTAGTAGACTATGGCATGAAAAATACATGGAAAATGTTTTTTCTTTAAATTGGGTGTGTGGTCCCCTAATGGTTGAGAATTCGGGTGACATTTCTTTTTCTCTTGTGCATTAGTTTTTATTTAAAAAGGTTGATGTCAATTTAAGTAGGTTATAGGAACTAGTTAGTCCAAGGATTCATTATGCCAGTGCACTTGTTTAGAGATTTTTATGTGAGTAGACAAATAATATTGATCTACCTTACCATTTAAAAAACATATTGAGCCGCTATAGTGTTAGAGAGCTCCTTAATTAGTCTTAAAAGAAACTATTGGGCATTAAAGTGAAACTAGTCTGTATCAAATAGAGTAAATTTAAGTATTCATATAGTAAACTCCAATTAGTTTAGGGTTGGAACAAGCGGAAATGTGAGCTCACATAGCATACCCCAATAGTTTGAGAATGGAACGTAATGATATTTTTGTCAACTTTATTTTTTAGTAAGGGAAAAGTTGACATGCAAGCCTCTTCCTTTTCTCTGTTATTGTGAGAATCATTATTTTGTCAACCTTCGAGGAGATTTTTATTTTATCTTATTATTTCTTTCTCGCTCTGGAATCTAACTAATTAATCATAAAATTTCTTTCAAGACAACTTTTCTAATCATTAAAATAAATACATATTTGTAATACGAATTTTGAGCTCTCTGTGAAGAAGAGAGAAGCAGCTTTGCTAAAGTGTTGGAAAAATATGGAAGATTTCCGAGCTAATTTTGAGAAGTTGGAAACCAAAGACAAGGAAGATTTCAAGTATGATTGGCAGAAGGTGTTAGCCAATAAAACTGATCTTGCTCCCGGAGAAAATATAAGATAAATCTCAAATATAATTTGGAGAAGGCACAACGGTGAAAGGATGCTCTACATAGAGCGGCTGGGATTGTAGGACTGTAGGTTGGTAAAACTGCTAATAGCTGAGTAGTAGAAGAACCCTTGAGTTTTCACTTAATTATTAGGTCATATACTCTAGAAAATTTTACCTATAGTAATGGTTCCATAGTCTTTGAAATAAACAAGCTTTCAAGAATATCATGAAAGTATTTGTACATTCTCTACTTTTTAACATACTTCTTGTATGGTGTCATTGCCCAAAAAATTAAATAAAATCATTACTCCATCGAAAAAGAACATCATGGAAACACATCGGCTATTTATATAATTTCTGATAAGTAGCCAATAGCTCCAACTCTAATTAAGAGTATTTCAAGATCTCTTTCTTCTTTTACTTATAGAAATGCTCTCATCTACTTTAAACGGTCAAATTAGTTTATGAAAAAACCATTGAATTGGATGTAAAATTACCTCCAACTCTAAAGATTCTAGATAAAATACACTTTAGATGAACTCATTTATATATTTTCTTTATTGAGAGGGGGAGGTGTTAGGGGGAGGTTGGTGGAGAAGGTAGGGGTGAAATTAAAGTGAGAAACAGAATCATGTGAACTTACGACAATTTCGGTTATAGTATGCTTCAACATTTTAGTTTATGACAAACTTCAATTTTATGATTTCCATGTCATTTAATCTTATTTAATGTGTCTAGACTCTATTTAAATCAATCAACAGTCATGTATATGATTGAGAGCAATAAAGTAAAAGGTTAAGGAATATCTCTCTTTGTGCGCACTTCATGGCTAAATAAAGAGTTTTTTTAAAAAATACCATGGGCCATACAAAAGTGGGTTGACTATACAAAAGACAATTGGGCCTCTTACTACACAAATATAAAGAAAAGGACCATTAACTACTACACCATTCACAGTTAATATTAACGCAAGTCTGGGAGATAAAATAATTTGCCATGTCTTTTGCTTTCATAGATAAGAATATCCATAGCCTCGTTTTCTAATTAAATAACAAGCAGCCCTGTTAATATGTGAAATTTTAAGTTTTTGCCCAATTTTTGATAGGTTGTTCCTCAAGTGTCCTACCCTATTGCCTTGTGCACATATTATAATCCAATACTTAAGCACGGTATTGAAAAGTTCATGGCTACTCTAAGAGGTACTGGTGTACCTGAAAATCGTTAGTGTTAAGTTAGTGCAAGAATATTTCTTAATAGAAGATATGTGTTGTGCAAATAATGTGAAACATTAAATGACTCTTTAGGTATACATTTCTTTTCCATCATGAATTAAACTCTACTGGAATAGAGTTGCCCTTGGGATAATGTAGTTTTATGTTAACTCTTTGACATTCAATATTTTAAACTTAGTTAATAAAGGTTATAATCTTTGATCACAAAGTATAAACTAATTAGCTTTAACAGGGAATAATTAACCATAAATGGAGATGAATGGTACTAGATTTTCCAGGATATGAAGGAGTGGTGGAGTAGTGCTCATTACTTTATGATTCTCCTTTATAGTGGAGTAGTATTTTATGTTTTTTAATTAGTTTGTCAAAGGCAAAGGTACAGTTATGACTTGATGTGAGGTGCAAAATATGTCGAGCACTCTATCTCGTTTAAGTGGCACGTTAGTTTTGACATATAGACTCTAAGGCTATTTTTCCTTGCCAATGAGTGTATTCTTGATGAAACAACTCTAAATCATTGATATTTGACCTAATAAGCACTTTTTATTTAAGCTATTTTTGATATATTTGTTACTCCTGATAATGAATTTTTGAAAGTCTGAAAATTTGTAGTAGATTATGCTGAAGGCTTATCGTTAGCTCTTAAGGTCTTTGGTTCTTTTCTTTACAAAAGAGGCATAACAAACTGGAGAAGTGTATTAGATAGACTCAAAGATACCATATATGAATAATATTGTTAAGAAGCTTAGTTTAAGTCACCACTTAAAGACTACCCTACACCCCATGTAGCAGTAAATGCGCCTCAGTCTGTAACCACCCCACCTCATTTTCGTTCATAGAGATATGTACATATATTGGGGCCTTGCCCCTATTTTTGAAGGTAGATATAATAAATGATAATCCACAAATAGATATATTTCAAAGTAAATGACCAATTAGTTGTCCAAATGAGAAAAAATGACGAATTCTTAATAAAAAATAGGAAGAACAAGAGTAGCTTGACAATAAATCAACAAAAAAAGTTAGAACAATTTTTAAAGAAAAAAGGGAAACTAGATAGAATCAAAAGCATACCTAAAATTCTCAGTTTAGATATATGAACCAAGAATTTGGCATATTTACAATCACCCAAGGAAGAAGCCGCAATAGTGAATGATAAAACCATCTACAATTGGCAAAGTTGTGTACTTATTTGGAAATCTACTTCCTCAATTGTTGTGCATTAGCTTGATATTAGTGCATACAATGTATTTTGAAATTGCTAGGGTAAATTTTCTACCTGGGTTTGAGGAAAATAGAGAACTTTTTATTTTTAAAAAAAAATAAAAAAGGATTATTACATGTGTATATATATAATTAAGTGAAATAGAAAAAATATTTTTAAAATTTTAATATTACAATTTGGTTGTACTTTATCTTGCTCAAGCTTTGAATTACATTTTGAGATTGGTAAAAAATTTTCTTAAGGACCAGATTTCGTACCTTTGCAATAAAATACAATATTAAGGATTGTAATTTAATCTCTTCCTAATACATGTTCATTTAGAGATGAGATTTTTGATCCATCCCTAAATATAGGTCTTAAATAAAGCAATTTAGTAAAGTATGTGATGTTGACAATAGGGATACCAATTTAAGCTCGAATATGGAAAATAGTTATAGTGCGGTATGACATAGATGGATTCTAGTAGTACCATGAAAGTGATAAGTGATGGTTAGTTGATAAGTGATGCCTAGTTTCTAAATGATGATTAGTTAACAAATGATGGTTAGTTGATAGTTGTTGTTTGGTTTCTAAATTATGGTTAGTAGATAAATGATGGATAGTTGATATATGATGGTAATTGATAAATGCTAGTTAGATGGCAATGATGGTCAGTTGGTAATTGATAGATGGTTGGGCTATAATATCTTTCATTGTACTCTCTAGGCTTATGGGGGCCTGTGTGGAGTTATTTACTACTACACACCCATTGATTTTTTGGGCCAATTTTGTAGTTATAGCTGCATGTTCTAGTTTATTTACATATTTATGCATAACAATGTAGGATTTATTTAAGGTTTGCTTCTGTTCCTTGGCTTAGTTTTGCTATCTTACATTTTATTATATTTATATCCTGATTTAGCTCGATCGACCAATGATTCCTACTGAGTACCCGTGGTTTTTATACTCATACTATAATTTTGTACCTTTTTGGCTGATGTTCAGAGAACTAGTTTCCACCATTGATTGATAATCATGCCATATTTAATTTCAGAGATAGGGTGAGCTCTCAAACTTAAAGTTGCCCTATTACTTTCTATAATACTCCACATGTTTCTAATCGTGTGGTTCATACTTGATTACAAGACTTACAATGAATATCCTAGTGATAAGATAGCTTATGATGCATTAAGCATGTTCATATGAGTCACTTAAGGTAATGCAAGCTAAGGGTTTTTGAATCCATCAAGTTTTAGTGTTTGATTTAGAAAGGGTAATCTTTGAACGAGTATAACTCGATGTTAATATTGTATTTTGACTAATTTAGACCCACCAAATTGTAGAGAATTGAGTTATCTTTCCAACGATACCAATTTCACCTTATTCAATACCCGAGCGAAAAGTTATGCCTATTTTCGTAGAGACAGTAAGCATAGGCGATTGGTTAGGCGCCGCCCAACCCAAGCATAGGCGATTGGTTAGGTGCCGCCAAACCCAAGAATAGGCGATCACTTGAGTTCTGCCTAACTAAATTCCAGGTGTCAAAAACACTCCATCTTGAGATATTTTAAAGGTAATTAAGTCTTTAAATACTCCTTACATGTCCCTAAACTTTACCCTATGAAATATATATCTTCTAAACATACTGCAACACTATTTTCATCTCAAAGCTCATCATCCAAGAGAAATAAAGGAGAAAAACCACTAGGGTTGTATAATTAAGCTTGAAGATCTGATTTCAAGGAAAATTCCTTTGTCAATCATCAAGAATCTTCCTTCTAAGGTATGCGTAGTGTTCATCCATGGATTCCTTTCATCCGTGGAGTTCAAAAGTCAATCTTTAAAATACAAAAGCTTGGTTGATTGCGGTGATATGATCATACCCATGTTGATGCTTGTTTGTTTTCCTCTTTTTCATTATAAAGTTTGATTTCTATATTGTTGGGTGTTGATGATCATGTTATTGATATTGGGTGATTCCCAAGATGGAATCTTTATATGTTTTTGTGAATTCATGATATCATATGGGTTGGGAACATGTAAATTTGGTTGTTCATGATGTATAATTTTATGATTTCACCTATGCTTAAGATGTGCATGTACGGTGTTTGGTGAAATGCCTAAGGAAATAGAAACCATGCAATATAGCTAAATTGTGACTAAGTGACGGATTCATGATATGCCCTTACATTCCAATGACTTCGATGTTGATAATGTGCCTTGTAGATGTTGTTGGAATACTCATGAACTATTCTTATGATATTATGCTAGGTTTACTTCCAAATGCTAGTTATGAACAAGATGTATGATAACCATGCAATCCACATGAACTTCCATGCTATTGGTATGTGTTGCCAATATGATTATGCAATGAACATGATATTAAGATTGTGCAAGTACTTCCATGTGATATGAAATCCTTTCCATGCAATACATTGTTGATAACCATGCTTAGTATGAGATCCCTACTTATGATATTATAAATTATGGACTCTACTCTTATGATCAAGTCAGTCATGTGTGTTAGTTTCCTTCCGTCGAGTCCTGGGGGTACTTGTACCAGAAAACTATAGTTGTCTTCCTAGATCCATGTCATGTTTCACGATATCCAAACTCAAGCTATGATTCCATAGACTTCAGTCAGTCATGTGACTCAGGAAAACCTCATGATCTTAGTCAATTGTCAGATATCAGTAACATTTCCCCAGTCAATAGAATCAATAAGATCAAGTCATACACAGTCAGTTATTTATGTCCAGTCTCTCTAGATGGTAGTAGAGGTTAGCACCAAGTGAACCCAAGGATGGAAACTCACCCACCAGTTCAGGGTGTGATTCTTAGTAGCAATCTTTGTGTTCCAGAACTACGTAGCCAGCGTAGGTTGAGACATCTAAACCCATTGGATTAAGGTTGATGAGGTGGCTTAACTCGTTAGTTTAGGGTTCCTATCGTTCTCATTGGGTACCCGACAGATAAGGGTTACTCACTACTGTCCTTACCAATGGCATGGTATTCACACCCTTCCAGTCGGGGCAGAGATTGGACCCCAGGTTAACCATAATGGCATATATGGGGTATGTCGGTTAAACACTACTTACCATAGTTTCAGTATCAGTCTCAGTAAAAGAACTTAGGGCGTTGTTCAGATTTCAGTACATACAGGACTGTCAGATATAGTCACAGAAGTTATCAGTTTTAGTATCAGTCTCAGTAAAAGAAATCATGGCGTTCTTCAGATTTCAGTACATACAGGGCTATCAGATACAGTCGTACATGTTATCAGTTTCAGTATCAGTTATGACCATTATCAGTAAACCATTTATTAGCTTAGAAGTCATGCTTCACGTATTCACGGTCCCTGTTTCTATATATGTGTGTTTGGACTCCCACGTTCATATTAGTCAGTCAGTGTTGTTCATGCCTAAAACCCTTTATGTTCAGCCTACCTTCCTCGTATACTCAGTACTCCAGTTGTACTGACGTATTTGCTCTATGGTTCTTTCTTTTCATGTTATACCATAGGTTCCAAGACACGAGCTCCAGCCTAGCAGTAGTGGTAGCATTCCAGTCGCAGAGACACAGTGAGTCCTCATTGATTTGAGGACAATATGATTTGACTCATTTATTTATTTCTTCAGGTCAATTTTATGGAGTTAATTGGAGACATGTTCCTTTTATCTCCTTATTCAGATAGTTTAGAGGGTTTCAAATGTACATTTAGATTTACATTCGGATTTAGCTATTTTGGGTATTTTTGCCCATAAGATTTTATTCAGTTGAACCTTATGGCCTTATAGTTCCATGTATTCCGCATTATTATAGTATGATTTGCAGTATACAGGCATATATATCAGTCATAGTTTAGCTTGTGTTCCCTCAGGGTCATGAGCACCGTGTAGCATTTCGGTTCAGCAAATCGGGGTGTTACAAACTTGGTATCAGAGCCTAAGGTTCAATAGAGTCCTACGAAGTCTGAAAGCTGCATCTAGTAGAGTCTTATACATGGGTGTGTAGCGCGCCACATTTATGTGCGGGAGGCTATAAGATATTTTAGGAACAGCCCCCTTTCTTCATTATTCATGTTATGCTATTGAGCATAATCACAATTTAGCCTCTCAGTCTAATCAATTCTTCTCTTATTCCAGACCATGGCCCCAAAGAGAAGAAACTAGCCAGCTCCTCAGTTCGAAGATCCTTTGGGCGAACATGTTTCCCATGCGGAGTTTAGAGTCATATTTACCATACTTGCTCAATTTATGGCTGCACAGAATGAATGGCCACCAGTCATTTTAGTCAATCCAGTGGCCACTACCAAATCAGCTAGGGTTTGGGACTTCACCCGGATAAACCCTCCATCTTTCCATGGGTCTAAGTCTGATGAGGACCCTCAGGAGTTCATTGACCAAGTCCAGAAGGTCACTGACATCATGGATGCTTCTTCTATTGAGAGTGCTGAGTTAGCCGCCTACCAGTTACAGGATGTTGCTCATGATTGGTACAAACAGTGAAAGTTTGACAGATTATATTATATAGGCCCTATCGAGTGGGAGGAATTTTTCACAGCATTCTTAAACAGATTCATTCCCCAAGAGCTGAGGGAAGCCAAAGTTCTTGAGTTCATCCACCTCAGGCAGGGGAAGATAACGGTTAGGGAGTATTCTCTCAGATTTACTCTGCTAGCTAGGTATGTTCCTCATGTGGTTGTAGACAATAGAGCTAAAATGAGCAAGTTCATATCAGGGGTCAACAATAGCATGGTAAATGAGTGTAGGTTTGCGATGCTGATCGCTGATATGACCTTAGCAAAACTAATGACCTATGCCCAGCAAGTAGAAAAGCAGAAGTTTAAGACTAGGGAGAGGCAGAACAAGAGAGCAAGGTCAGGTAATTTCAACTTTGCTCACCCCAAGTCAGATGGAGAAAACCATCCACAGTTCTGCTCTAAGTCAATCATTCCAGCTCTTTCCTCTGCCAGCGCTCCAGTGCCGAAGTTTAGAGACGGCAATAGAAACAAAGCACCAAGCTCTAAATCTCAGGGTAGTGTTAGTAGTGCCCAAATGAATCCTCTTTGTTAGACTTATGGTAATAACCACAAGGGCATTTATAGAGCCGGTAGTGATGTCTGTTTTTGTTGTGGCAAGCCAGGCCACAGTATTAAGAAGTGTCTACAGTCAAGTCTTTAGGGTTAGCAATATCATTCTACCACTCAGTCTAGTCACCCGAACCAGTAGGGTGCCATTTCCAGTGCTACTAGTGGGCAACGCCCAAACAGACTCTATGCTCTTCAGTCTCAACAGTATCAGGAAAATTCTCCTGATGTCGTTACTGGTACATTACAGATTTTTTATGTTCGTGTTTATGCTTTGCTAGACCCAGGTGCATCTTTGTCTTTTGTTACTCCATACATAGCAGGCGATTTTAGAATTAGTCTCGAAGACCTAGCAGAGCCCTTCTCAGTCTCTACCCTACTGAGTAAAACTATCATAGCCCGGTGGGTATATAGGAACAACCTGGTTATGATATCTTAGAAATCCATGTCAACAGATTTAGTGGAGTTAGAGATGACTGATTTTAATGTCATTTTCAGCAGGAATTGGCTTCATTCCTGCTATGCCACAGTCGACTGCAGAAATAGGATAGTTCAGTTTCAATTCCTGAATGAGCCTGTCCTAGAGTGGAAGGGTAGCATTTCAGCGTTCAGGGCTCAACTTATTTCCTACCTTCAGGCGAGGAAAATAATTTCTATGGGGTGTGTGTATCATCTCGTGCATGTTAAAGATTCCAGATCTGAATATCCCAGCCTCGAAATAGTCCCTGTTGTTAATGAATACTCAGATGTCTTTCCCGAATATCTTCGAGGCATTCCTCCCAAAAGGGAAATAGACTTCAGCATAGACCTTCTTTCGGATACTCAACCTATTTATATTTTTCCATACAGAATGGCACCAGCAGAACTCACTAAACTGAAAGATCAGTTGAAGGATCTGTTAGATAAGGGATTCATCAGACACTGCATTTCCCCATGGGGTGCGCCAGTATTATTTCTACGCAAGAAAGACTATTCTCTCACAATGTGTATTGATTATCATCAACTCAACAAGGTCACGGTCAAGAGTAGTTATTATCTTCTCAGGATTGATGATCTATTCGACCAACTTCAGGGTGCCAGTTACTTCTCCAAGATAAACCTCATATCAAGCTATCATCAGCTCAGAGTTAGAGAATGTGACATTTCAAAGATAGTTTTCCGTACTCGGTATGGTCACTTTGAATTTTTAGTCATGTCATTTGGTCTTACCAATGCCCCTGCAACTTTTATGGATTTGATGAACCGTGTGTTCATGCAGTACTTGGACATATTTGTCATAGTATTCATAGATGATATTCTGGTCTATTTTTGCATAGAGCATGATGATACAAACTATCTCAGGATTTTTCTTCAGACTCTCAGGGATCACCAATTATTCGCTAAGTTTAGCAAGTATGAATTTTTGCTATGATCAGTAGCATTCCTTAGCCATATTATTTTCGGTGATGTCATTAGAGTAGACCCTCAGAAAACTTAGGCGGTACGAAACTGGCCCAGACCTGTATCTCCATCAGATATTAGGAGTTTCTTGGGTTTGGCTAGCTATTACAGATGGTTTGTTAAGGTATTTCCTTCTATTTCATCTCCCATGTCCAGATTGACTCAGAAGAAGATTAAGTTTCAGTGGTTAGATTCATGCGAGAAGAGCTTTCAAGAGTTGAAGACTCGACACACCTCAGCTCCAATTCTAGCTATGCCAGATGGTTCAGACGATTTTGTAGTCTATTGTGATGAATCCAGAGTGGGTTTAGGTTGTGTCCTCATGCATCATGGTAAGGTCATAGACTACGCCTCCAGACAGTTAAAGCCACATAAGAAGAATGATCCTACTCATGATCTTGAGTTAGCAGTGGTAGTTTTTTCCTTGAAGATTTGGAGGCATTATCTCTATAGAGTTCATGTAGATGTCTTCACAGACCATAAAATCCTACAGTATGTCTTTTCCCAGAAAGATCTTAATCATTGCCAGAGAAGGCGGTTAGAGCTCTTGAATGATTATGACATGAGTGTTCTTTATTATCCGAGCAAGGCCAATGTTGTGGCCGACGCTCTTAGTCGAATCTCCATGGGTAGTATTTCTCACAATGAGGATAGTAAGAAAAAGATGGCTCAGGAGATCCATCAGCTTGCCAGACTAGGAGTTCACTTAGTCGATGTTTCAGAGGGTGGTGTAGGTGTTCATAGTTGTTCAGAGTAATCTCTAGTTTCTGAGGTGAAAAAGAAACAAGAAAGGGATCCTAGCCTTGTCAAGCTCAAAGAGTAAGTTTAGAATTAGAAAGTTGAGGTTTTCTCCCAAGGGGAAGATGGTTTTATTCATTGTCAGGGTCGTCTATGTGTTCCAGGTGTAGATGAATTGAGGCAGCAAATTCTTGCAGAAGTGTATGGTGTGTGATACTCTATTCATCCTAGGGCCACTAAGATGTACTGCGACATGTGGGAGGTGATATATTGGTGGAGTGGGATGAAGAGAGATGTTGCAGAGTTGGTCGCTAAGTGCTCTACATGTCAGCAGGTTAAGATAGAGCACCAGAAACCTAGTGGTTGCATGCAAGAGTTCACCATTCCTACTTGGAAGTGGGAAGAAGTTAACATGGACTTCATGACGGGTTTGCGTCATCAGCATGATTCAGTCTGGGTCATTATAGATAGAATGACCATGTCAGCTTATTTCCTTCCTATTCGTACTTCTTATTCCGCCGAGGATTATGCCAAACTCTATATCAGGGATTTAGTAATATTACATGGTGTTCCACTATCTAACATCTCAGAGAGAGGTACCCAGTTCACTTCTTACTTTTGGAAAGCATTCCAAAAGGATCTCGGTACCCAAGTCCATCTCAGTACAACATTTCATTCTCAGAAAGATGGTCAAGTAGAGAGGACCATTCAGATTCTTAAAGATATGCTAAGGACGTATGCAATTGACTTCAAGGAAAGTTGGGACAACCACTTGCATTTTATTGAGTTTTCATACAATAATAGCTATTATTTTAGTATTCAGATGGCTCTATTTGAAGCTCTCTATGGTAGGAGATTTAGATCTCTGATTAGTTGGTTCGAAGTTGGTGACCCCTCAATCATAGGTCCTAACTTAGTATTCGATGCCTTAGAGAAAGTTCAGTTGATTAGAGAGTGACTCCGAGCTGCTCAGAGCCGACAGAAGTCCTATGCAGATGCTCGTAAAAAGGATCTCAAGTTCGAGATCAATGACTATGTCTATCTTAAGATCTCTCCCATGAAGGGAGTGAAGAGGTTTAGCAAGAAAGGGAAACTCAGTCCCCGGTATGTCGGTCTCTTCAGAATTCTTTGTCATTTTGGCAAAGTAGCTTATGAGCTTGAGTTTTCTTCAGATCTAGCCTTAGTCTATCCAGTCTTCCATGTCTCTTTGCTAAAGAAGTGCATAGGTGACCCAGCAGTTGTTGTCCCTATTCAGAGCATCAACATTCAGAACAACCTCTTTTATGAAGAGATTCCAGTCAAAATCATAGATTTTCAAACTCGTATATTGAGGAACAAAGAAGTCCCTCTAGTCAAGGTTCTTTGGCGAAATCAGTCTCATTAAGGAGCTACTTGGGAAGCAGAAGAAGATATGCGTACCAAGTATCCTCACCTCTTCCCTGCCAATTCAGATCAAGCTCAAGGTAACAGTTCTCCTTAAGCTTATTAAGTTTCATGTTCATTTTTCCAGTATAAACTTGGTACCTATTAACCATTTCATACTCAGTCATGCATTCATGTGTTAGTTGTCCATGCATCAAATATGCACGAGTTCAGTATGTTTAGCATGCCAATCATGAGATCAAGTTTCAATTTTTCATGTTTAGTTCAGGTTCTATTATCTTGTATCCATTCTCAGTAAATTCTCATTCGAGGACAAATATTCCCAAGGGGGAGATATTGTAATACCCTGCATGTTTCTAGTCCTATGATTCATACTTGAGTACATGTCTTACAATGAATATCCTAGTGATAGGATAGCTTTCGATGCATTAAGCATGTTCATATGATTCACTTAAGGTAATGCAAGCTAAGAGTTTTTGAATCCATCAAGTTTTAGTGTTCGATTTTGCAAGGGTTATCTTTTAACGAGTATAACCCAAGCATAGGTGATTTTCATGAGAGACAGTAAGCATAGGCTATTGGTTAGGAGCCGTCTAACCCAAGCATAGGAGATTGGTTAGGCGCCACCCAACCCAAGCATAGGCGATCACTTGGCCACCGCTTAAGTAAATTCCAGGTGTCAAAAACACTTCGTGTTGAGTTATTTTAAAGGTAATTAAGTCTTTAAATACTCCTTATACGTCCCTAAACTTAAACCTATGAAATATATATCTTCTAAACACACTGCAATCCTATTTTCATCTCAAAGCTCATCATCCAAGAGCACTAAAGGAGAAAAACAACTAGGGTTGCATAATTAAGCTTGACTATCCGATTTCAAGCAAAATTCCTCCGTCAATCATCAAGAATCTTCCTTCTAAAGTATGCATAGTGTTCATCCACAGATTCCTTTCATCCGTGGAGTTCAAAAATTAATCTTTAAGATATAAAAGCTTAGTTAATTGTTGTGATATGATCATACCTATGTTGATGCTTGTTTGTTTTCCTCTTTTTCATTATAAAGTATGATTTCTATATTGTTGGGTGTTGATGATCATGTTGTTGATATTGGTTGATTCCCAAGATGGAATCTTTATATGTTTTTGTGAATTCATGATATCATATGGGTTGGGAACATGTAAATTTGGTTGTTCATGATGTATAATTTGGTAATTTCACCTATGCTTAAGATGTGCATGTAAGGTGTTTGGTGAAATGCCTAAGGAACTAGAAATCATGCAATATAGCTAAATTGTGACTAAGTGAAGGATTCATGATATGCCCTTACATTCCAATGACTTCTATGTTGATAATGTGCCTTGTAAATATTGTTGGAATACTCATGAACTATTCTTATGAGATTATGCTAGTTTTACTTCCAAATCCTACTTATGAAAAAGATGTATGATAACCATGAAATCCACATGAACTTCTATGCTATTGGTATGTGTTGCCAATATGATTATGCAATGAACATGATATTAAATTTGTGCAAGTACTTTCATGTGATATGAAATCCTTTCCATTCAATACATTGTTGATAACCATGCTTAGTATGAGATCCCTACTTATGATATTATAAATTATGGACTCTACTCTTATGATCAAGTCAGTCATGTGTGTCAGTTTCCTTCCATCGAGTCCTGGGGGTACTTCTACCCAAAAACTATAGTTGGCTTCCTAGATCCATGTCATGTTTCATGATATTCGAACTCAAGCTATGATTCCTTAGACTTCATTAAGTTATGTGACTCAGGAAAACCTCATGATCTTAGTCAATTGTCAGATATCAGTAAGATTTCCCCAGTCAATAGAATTCAGTAAGATTAAGTCATGCACAGTCAATTATTCATGTCCAGTCCCTCTAGATGGGAGTAGAGGTTAGCACCGAGTGAACCCAAGGATGGGAACTCACCCACCAGTTCAGGGTGTGATTATTAGTAGCAATCCTTGTGTTCCAGAACTACGTAACCAGCATAGGTTGATACATCTTAACCTGTCAGATTAGGGGCAATCCTTGTGTTCCCACCATTCTCATTGAGTACCCACCAGATAAGGGTCACTCACAGTTATCCTTACCAGTGGCGCAGTATTGACACCCCTTCAGTCGAGGGAGAGATTGGAAACCAACTTAAACATAATGGCATACATGGGGCTTGTTAGGTAAACACTACTTCCCACAGTTTCAGTATCAGTCTCAGTAAAAGAACTCAGGGCGTTCTTCAGATTTCAGTACATACAGGACTGTCAGATATAGTCGTATATGTTATCAGTTTTATATCAATCTTAATTAAAGAACTCACGGTGTTCTTTAAATTTTAGTACATACAGGACTGTCAGATACAGTCGTACATGTTATCAATTTCAGTATCAGTCATGACAGTTATCAGTAAACCATGTATTTGCTTACAAGTCATACCATCACGTATTCATGGGCCCATTTTCAATATATTTGTGTTTTCACTCCCACGTTCATATTAGTCAGTCAGTGTTGATCATTCATGAAACCCTTTATGTTCAGGCTACCTTCCTCGTATACGCAGTAATCTAATTGTACTGAAGTATTTGCATTATAGTGCTTTCTTTTCATGTTACACCATAGGTTTCGAGACACGAGATCAAGCCCAGCAGTAGCGGTAACATTCTAGTCGAAGAGACACAGTGAGTCCTCATTGATTCGAGGACAATATGATTTTACTCATTTATTTATTTCTTCAGTTCAGTTTTATGGAATTAGTTGGAGACATGTTCGTTCAACTCTATATTCAGATAGTTTTGAGGCTTTCAGATTTACTTTTAGATTTACGTTCAGATTTAGCTGTTTTGGGTATTTTCGCCCACATGATTTTATTCAGTTGAACCTTATGGCCTTACTGTTCTATGTATTTCGTATTATTATATTATGATTTGTAGTATACAGGTACAAATATTATTGATGGGTTAGCTTGTGGTCCCTCGGGGTCATGAGCATCGTGTAGCATTCCCGTTTAGAAAATCGGGGTGTTACACTTTCTATCTATCTATGTATAGTATCTATCTGGTTTCTTTTATCATTGATAACTTGTTTACTATTCTTTCTCTTGAGCCAGGGGTCTATCAAACACAGCCTATCTACTTCTTCAGAGGTAGCAGTATAGACTGTGTATATTTTACCATCACCATACCCCACTTAGTATCAATACACTGGTTTGTTATTGTTGTCGTATCTATGTATAGTCTTTAGTTTTGAGATAGGATTTATATTATCTTTTTTATCCCTAGATTGTATAAGTAGATGCTTTTGTATTGGCCTTACTAGGTCAGGGGATGGAGTTTCTATGTATTGAATATCATTTTATATACTTCTATTCCCTTGCTTATTTATAAAGTGTATTATTGATTTTCTCTATTTTTTGGGCTTTATTACACCAAGTAAACCCATTGCTTGCATCTAAGGGCAATGATTTATCTTACCTACTAGTGGGATAGAGTAGGTGCCAGTATGACTTTTAAGTTGAGTCATGACATGAGGCTTTCTTATTAGTCTAACAACTATGAGGGCATAACTTACCGTCATGACACAAAAACAAAGGGTCATAAGATCGAACCTAGGGATCCTACCCCTATTCGTGGATAACCCAGAGTTCATGGACAAACTCGAGATGTGTCCCCATCTAGGGGCCACAATAGGAGGCCATCGCAAGACCCTATCCTGGCACCTCAGCTAAACGTTCTTCTTCCCCAGCCAACGGTGTGCTAGGGACTAGACCAGGGTCGATTTGTTTAATTCCGTGTTTAGTTCTTAGCGATATTTTGGTTTATCTTTTGGGATTTACTTGTGGTGCATCGACTGATGGTGCACAATCTACAAATCAGAGTGGTACTGAGGTGAGGGCACAACCTGTAGCTGTAACTCCAAGAGTTAAGGTTCCTCCTAAATAGTTTGTTTCTCAGTTGATAGTTTCTTAGCCAGTGGTTACCAAGCCTTAAATATCTTCTGAGGAGTAGAAGATGTTGGGAAGATTCTTGATTTGTGCTTCACCTAGGTTTTCTATTGCATCGGACGATGATGCTTATGTGTTTTTGATTTCTTTTGAGGATAGGCTCTCGTAGTGTAGAATACTCTACCTTTTAGTTGGACTTAGCTACTTGACATTAGTGGAGAGGTCGTCTTTATTCTAGACCAGCTGTATCTTCTCCTTTTACATAGACTTCATTCTTTGAGATCTTCTTAGAGAAGTACATGCGTCGTAGACTTAAGGATCTATTAAGAGATTAGTTTTTGAGATTGGAGTAAGACTTCATGTTTTTTGTGGATTATGAGGATCAGTTTCATGATTTGGCTAGGCATGGTACTTCTAAACTAACTTTTGAGTATGAGAGAGTTTGTTGCATTGTTAAGGGGTTAGGACTTCCCCTTCACATGTCTACCCAGTATCAGGTTACTGTGGGCAGGTCATTTGTTAAGGTATCACACCATGCTCAGTTGATGGAGAAGAAGCATCATAAGACCCGAGGGGGTAGTGATAACCTAAAGTAATTTATAGATTACATGAAACCCTATATATCAAATACTAAATAAATATAAAAACTTAACTAAACATACATTATAAGACTTGTAAATATAATAAAAGTGCATGTATGATACATGGAAACCCAAGGAAATGATTTTGGAATGATCCAAAAAAGATTTGGTCGGTGACTACTTACAAAGGACACATATGGATTGTATGCAACACATACAAACCGTATGTGCCCTTTGTAAGTGACAAAATTTTTCTCAGCTTTTGTAACTCTCTATACTTTGCATTCTTGTACATACAATGGTCACATATGGGCCATATATAGCACATACTAACTATATGTGGCACTTTATAAGTGGAAGAGTTTGCTTTTTCCTGTATCTTATTCTTTAGACTTTCAATTCTTCAACGTACTTTGCACATATATGCCAAGTAAGTGCCACATACAACAAAAAATGCCTATATAAGTAGGCCAAACTTCAAATTTTTATCATTTTCTTCCTTTTGGCATCCTAAACCTAGTTTTTTGCAAAACACTCCAAAACTCATAAAATCCAATAAAATAGCTTTAAGTACATGCATATTCTCAAACTTTAAGTATCATAACTGCTATAAATCCATAGCATATCATATGTCTCACTTATATTTATGATGTAAGTATGGAGAGTCCATCACATGGCTCTTTTCCTATAGCTTGTGAGTTTCTGGATAATTTCCCTACCGATCTCCTGGTATATCTCCTTCCTATGAGATTGAGATTGTTATTAATATTGATCCTAGAACCTGACCTATTTCTATGGCACCTTATCATATGGATCTTGTCAAGCTTAAGGAGTTGAATTCTCTACTTCAGGATCTTTTTGATAAAGTTTTATTTGACCAAGTGTGTCTCGTTATGTAGCTCTTATGTTGCTGTAAAGAAGAAGTATGGCTCCATGGATATGTGTATTAATTATACATAGCTTAGAAAGTTATTGGTTAAGAACCATTATCCTATGCCTCATATTAATGATTTAGTTGATTATCTTGAGGGTGCTGCTATGTTTTCTAAGATTTATTTGAGATTTGGTTTCCATCGGTTGAGGGCTGGGGCTAAGGATATTCTAAAATTGCCTTTAGGACCCATTATGGTCATTGTCAGTTCTTGGTAATGTCCTTTAGTTTGACTAATGCCTCAGTTGCATTCATGGATTTAATAAATTTGGCATTCAGGACTTATTTAGATTACTTGAAAACTGTGTTCATCGATGAGATCCTTGTATATTTGAGGAGTAGAGAGGGGTATTCTCATTATTTGAGGATCATGCTCCAAACTTTAAGATATCAGTTGTTGTTTTCCAAGTTCTCTAAGTATGATTTTTGGCTTGACTCAATGATATTCCATTGTTATATGGTATCTAAGGATGGAATTATGGTAGATCCTATGAAGATTGAGTGAATTCATGATTGGGCTAGGCCTATATCTCTAATTGAGGTTCGTAGCTTTGTTAACTGGGCTGGTAATTATAGATAATTCGTCGAGGGTTTTGCTATGATTTTAGCCCTATGACTAGACTGACTCAAAATGAGGTTCCTTCTTGATGGTGCGAGAAGTGTGAGTCGAGTTTTGGAAAGCTTAAGAAGTTTCTAACTTTATCTCCTATCTTACCTCTACTTTTTTAGGGTGAGGGAATCATCATGTACGGTGATTCTTTCTATATTTGTTTGGTTTGTGTATTTATGCAGCAAGATCATTCCATCACTTATGCATCGATGCATCTTAAGGTGTATGAACGGAACTACTCGATTCATGATTTGGAGTTAGTGGAGGTAGTTTTTGTGCTTAATATTTGAAGGCATTATCTTTATGAGTTAGACTTACCTTCAGATTTTGTTATTGTTCACCTAGTTTCTATATTTCCATGGCATGGTGGTACATTCCTGATCCATTTCATGTTCATAGATGGGACTCAATTAAGTTAGATGAGCGATTCACTTATGTGGAGAAGCCTATACTTGTTTTAGCTAGTGATGTCAAGGCGATTGCACACTCGAAAGATTGCTATAGTTAAGGTATAGCAGAGAAACTGCCCAGTAGGGAGTCTACTTGGGATATCATGAGCGAGATGCGAACCTAGTACCCTAACCTGTTTGAGACTTTAGGTGCATCCTAATCCTTTAACTTTGCGGATGAAAGTTTCTTTAGTAGTAAATATTATAGTGACCTTTTATTCATTATCCAAATATTTTCACATATTTCATGGTTAGAGATTTTCTATAGCTTTCCAGGTTATTTATGAAATGCTCAGACTAACAGCTTCGTTATCGGGCAGTTCATTTGGTTTTTAGAGCAAATTCTTTATTTTGAAGTCTTTGTTGGATCCAAATGGCCACTGAAAGAAACATCGGCCAAATGATCTCGTATGTAAATTATGACTCTTCCAATAGATATGAAATATTTATTTTAGGCTAGAAGGACTATTGGTATGGGTCCCGAGGTACTCAAGCTCATTTTGACCTATTGGTCGAAAGTTAAGAAAATGGAAAGTTAGGTGTGGAACCCACTTTTTATCAAAATGACCTTGAATGGAAATATTGACAATGCCACTTAGTCTGGAACATTGAATTTGGTATGTTAGCACAGTCCATTTGCAAATACGAGATTTCAAGTGAATCCCAAGGGGTTGGCAGAAAATTGACAAATTTCTAAGTCTCAACTGTGCTGGTGCACTCGCTAACCATGATTCATGGCTAGTGATTACGAGATGCCAGGTACTAGTGGAAGTCATAAAGCAATGTTTCAGCCTCGAATGTGACACAGAAGCAACACTAGAGTCTCAAATACAATTGTTAGTTATCGAATTCGCGATATAGCCACTAGGGATGAGTACTGATGTAGCAATTGTGACTCCTGTGTACCTAGGAAGGGTATAAATATCTTTTTCTAGACTTTTTTCCTATAAATACCCCCTTTTAGCCCATTTTTTCCAATTCTTTCATCCATTCTCAAGAGACTTAAACCCTAGAAATTGGGAAAGCTTGGGATTGGAGCATCTGGGTGATTTGGAGAGATTGGGTGATTTGGGGATATTGGGTAACAACTTTGACTCAATTTTCCTTTGGATTCTTGGTAAGATTTCCTCTTTTCCATGGTTGATTTTTCACTTTTCTTTCTTGAAATCCTTAAAACTTTTTGGCTTAATTTTAGCCCAATGTAGGTCAAATTTCATTTATTTTTAGGGTAATTACTCCTTAAGCATGAGGAAAGTTTGGTTGACCTCGAAAATGTGATTTCCGTAAATAGGACCCACATGGGATTTTTAAGTACTTTTCAATCCAAAACACAATGGCGCAATAGGGATATCATTGTTCTTGTATTGATGAGTAGAATATGATTTTTATAGTGTGGTATTTTGTAAAAGCTTTTCAGAATGGAAAGTCAGTGATTTAGTGGATTCTTCAAGATTTCTTCCATGTCCAGGTAGTCTAGGTTCCCCTTCTCCAAAGATGGAGCTAATTCATTAGTATGTTTTGATATTGTGCTAGGTTTGGGATGGATTTTAGAAGTTGGTGTACTGAATTGAAATACTTTGGTTAGTTGGACCATTAAGGATATTCGAAACCCATAAACATAGGTACAGTTGACCTAGTTGCTCATCTTTTAGATGAAATTTTTATCTTAGGGTTAATTAAGGCTTGTTTAATAGCTAAAAATGTATTTTGACACCTTGGCCTAGTTCGGGGTAGAAATTTTCTTAAAATGTATTTCAGGGATTAGAAGTAGGCCCTTCGACCGACCTAAGTACAAGATTGGTGTTAGTTCTCAAAAACTATAACACTCTTAATATATTCCTTGGAAACGCTTATTGAGGTATATTGAAAATCTTTGGCATTTTATGGTTATGATGGCTGATAATGAGAGTTGATGCTTATTGACTATGCTAGTTATCATGCTCATTGGATATCTTAATGATCATGGTAGTGATTGTGTTCATGGTCATTCTAATGATTATGCTTATTGATCATTCTTGAGATTATGCTTATGATCATGCTAGTGATTTTGCTTATTGATCATTCTAGTGATTATGCTTTTTGACCATGCTAGCAATTGTGCTATTGATCATGATAGTGATTGTTCTATTCATTATGCTAGTTCTTACGCTAGTGATTATGATTAGTTATTATTCTAGTTATTCATTTATAGTGATTATGTTATCGACTATGCTCGTGGTCAAGCTATTGATTATGTTATTGATTATGTTCTAATGATCCTGCCGATTGACTATGATAGTGATCACGCTATTGATTACGCTAGTGATCGTGCTTAATGATTATACTGGTGATTATGCTTATTGATTATGCTAAGTGATTCATGCAATCGATTATTCTAGTAACAATGCTCTCGATAATGATATGGATTATATAATATCTAGTTCAAGTCTGGATATTTGTATGATAATGATGATATGGTTATCTTTTTATGTCTTAATATTGATGATGAAATTGATGATATTGAATATGTGTATATACCTTGTGTTAACCTAGAAGGTGGAAAATGGTTATAGTGTGGTATGACATGGATGGATTCTAGTGGTACCGTGAAAGTGATAAGTTATGGTTAGTTGATATGTGATTTTTAGTTAATAAATGATGGCTAGTTGATAAGTGATCATTAGTTGATAAGTAATAGTTAGTTGATAAGTGATGTTTAGTTGCTAAATCCTGGTTAATTGATAAATAATGGATAGTTCATAGTTGATGGTTAATTGATAAATGACGGCTAGATGTCAACAATGATCAGTTGGTAAGCGATGGATTGTTGGGTTATACTATATTTGATTATACTCTTAAGACCTATAGGGGCCTGCGTTAAGTTATTTACTTTTCCGTACTCATTGACTTGTGGGGGTCAATTTTGTAATTATAGTTGAATATATTCATTCTTTATGTTATGTCATTATTCTGATTTATTTCCTTATTTATGCAAAACAATGTTGGAGTTATTTCAAGTTTGCTTCTATAGCTTTACTTAGTTATGCTATCTTGCATTTTATATATTTACATCATGACTTAGCTCAGTCGGTCGATGATGCCTACAGATTACCCATGGTTTTGGGACCCATACTACACTTCTGTACCTTTTTGGGTTCAAATCAAAGTACCAGTTTCCCCTTTTACTTCAATCTATCTATGTCTAGTTTTGAGTTTTGAGACAGGATTTGTATTTTCTATTTTTAGATACATGGATTGTATGAGTGGACGCTCTTGTACTGGATTTACCTGGTCGCAGGATATAGTTTCAACGTATTGACTATATTTGATATTATTTTTATTCCAATTTCTTAATTATACAGTGTGTTGTTGATTTTCGCCCGTTTTTGGGAATTTTTCCACAAAGTTAACCCATTGCTTACAACTACGGGTAACGTTTAGTCGTGACATGAGGTTTTCTTATTAGTATGATAATTACGACGGCATAACTTTCCGTCATGATGCAAAAACCAAGGGTCATGATGGCACTTATCGCGGCAAGCCTTGAAAAGTAAGCCTATCACCAAAACTTATATGCATTGAGAAAAATAATACCAATACCCAAGTCAAGACTCCTAGAGAGGATCCGAACCACATACATATATTTTAAAAGAAAAAATACATAGCCAATGATACAAATCCAAATCCCAAAATCTAGTGTCATAGAATAAGAACTAACTAATATAACTCGAAGTCAATGTAACTATGATAACCAAGAAGGAACAAACTCTATCTCTAATTACAAGTAAAGACATAGCCTAGATAAGAGAAGAAAATAGTCGGCTCCAGATGCATAGATCAATTGCTACCTCGAATAGGACCATATATCGTCTGAATCAACATCGTGAACCATACTCAAACCAGCATCTACACCGAAAGGGCACAGTATGAGTGAGTATGGTCCTCATACTCAATAGGTATTATTGATTGACTAAGTAAAGTAGAAAATAAGGCATATAAACCTAAAATATAGATGTGTCACCTGAATTAGAAAATATCCCAAATGATATCCCACACCATCTCCACTAATACTTCTAATATACACATATATTAAATATAGGTAGAGAAAAAAACAACACATCCGCATGCACATCAAACATAAGTATAGGATTATAGGACATATAGATATATATCAAGTTGAAGGCGGAAATATAATCACAACATAAGCATAATATATGAAGTGCAATAAAGATAACGATGATGATTATGATAATGATGATCTGATGCGCGAGGTCCCCACACAACCTTTCTATACGCCTATAGAGATAAAGCATTCCGATGTAGGATCCATGTAGGTTCTTAAACCCACATATCCATATCTCCTCTTCAGTACATACATCGATAGAGGGTTCTAAAGATGTGTAATGATTCTTTTAATCAATTTCATATTTTGACTTATCTTTATTGTCTAAGATTCTCCATAGCTACTCCAAGTCATTTATGACTTGCTGGGACCGACAGTTCGGTTACCAAGAAGTTCATCTGATTTTTAGAGTCTATTCCCTGTTTTGAAGTCTTCGCTAGTTCCAAATAGTCACGGGGTGAAAATTGTAGTGAAACAATCTCGAATTCCAATTTTGACTAAATCAAAAGATCTAAATATCAATCTTAGTCTAGGTATACCTTTGGTCCGTATACCAATGCACCTAAGCTCATTTCAACCAATTGGTCGGAAAGTTGGAAAATTAGGAATATTAGTCTTGGACACACATTTGGCTGAAACAACCTCAGATTAAAAATCTGACTTCTCCAGCAGATCTAAAAGATCAATTTTAGGGTGTAAATATGTTTGGTGTAATTTTAAAACTTTTAAATCTCGTTTTGACCCTTAGTTTGAAAATTTTTAATTTTGAATTTCGGAGGTCAACTCTATGAAAATGGTATTTTTTTTTAAAATCTGATATTTCCATTGAGAACGGAATGTCGAATTTAGTGTGGTTACATATTCCATTTCCGTATATCAAACTCTAAATGAATCTCAAACTCCCTGTCTAAGTCCATCCAGGCTAGGAAAAAGTTGTTGCAGATTTTTCTGCACTATTTAAATTAGTTGTTGGGCCCATTTTGCTCATTTTTCAACTTTTCCCTTAAGAGTTAAACCTTATAATTGTGTGGAAGCTTAAAAGTGATACTTGTGAGAGCTTGAAAGCTAGATTAACATCTATTTATTAATTCTATTATGAATTTAAGGTAAAAATTCAACCTTTGCTTTGTAATTTCTTGATAAATTTCCCAAGACCTCATAAATCTTAGGGCTTGATTTTAAACCCTAATTTCAATCCATTTTACTTGAATAATGTTTTTATCTTAGAATTATTGTTTTTCATCAATTTAACCTTCAAACTAACTCTGATTCTTTATTTTAACCTGGATTTTGAAGATTTATCTGATAAGCTCAAAAATGGTTTTTCTTTTATTTAAACCTTGTTTTTATTCGATTTACTTATATTTTCAGATGTAGATTTCTAAAAGTATGGGAACCATGTTTTTAGAGTAAAGTTATCATTTTGTCCCTCTTTTTTAAAAATACACTTCAGGGGTCCGCTTTGACCTCGAACTAAAAGTAATCAATTATGGATATCATTAGACTCGTATTGATGAGTAGATTACTATTTTAATAGTGCGATGGCATTCTGGGATTGTGAAGTGAAGATGGGTGCTTGGAGAAAGATTTGAGGTTTTGCAGTTCGGCCTTGAGTTAGGCTTCTACCTACTCTTCTTCGAAGATTATGTGAGTTACATATGGCATATGAATGTGAATGTTGATTTTGATTATGACTTGAATGACTTAGCCTAGATTATTGTATTTTGGGGATTATATGAGGGTTTTAGACCTGTAAAATGGAATCCTTATGACCTTTTAGAATATTATTTTCTACTACCTAGATTGGATTAATTTGTTGTATGAATATAATAGAATGATAGGTTTGGGATGTGGTTTAAGTGTTGAAATCAGGGTTAGCATGATTAAAATTGGTTATGGCTTACTTGAAATATAAAAGTGAACTAGATACCTTAGCCTAATTTGGGGACGTAAATTGTCAAAATATGGAAATTGAGGATTAGAAGCGGGTTCGTACGACCCACTTAGAACAAAATTTCTTTTTGCCCTTGAGAACTTAGTTGTGGATGTTTGGCCTAGTTGTAACTAATGAACCTTATTTATGAGACTTTCTTGGTGAATTAATAAATTGTGATGACTTTTCCCTTATTATGGTGGCCTATAAAGATGTTAATTCCTCTTAGATGTGATAGTGGGCATTTAGAGATGCCATTTCCTTTCAGATGTGATATTGGGCCTTTAGAGATGCCATTTCCTCTTAGCTACGATATTTGGCCTTTAGAGATGCTATTTCTTCTTAAACATTATGTTGTAACCTTACATTTATTTTCTCTTTAACGTGTTATTTTTTCCTAGAGAGATGTTATTTCCTTTTAGATACAATATATGGCCTATAGAGATGATATTTCTCATAGCTATAAAAATTGGCCCAGAGAGGTGATTTTCCTCATAGTCATGATTTATGACCTATAGATATGAGATGTCTTATAAATGTGATATGCTTATTGATATTATGTGTAACGCCTTGATTTTTTGAAACAAAATATTGCACGGTGCTCATGACCCCATTGGACCACAAGCTAACCCATAACTGATATATGTACATGTACACTGTATAATATAATATAAAAATGCGGAAACATGTACCGAAAGACCATAAGGCTCAAATCTGAATAAACATCTGATAAGAAAAATGTCTGAAAATGGTATAACAATACTAAAACAAATCTGAAATAACCATCTGACAAGATATAGTCAAAAAGCCTCTAAACTGTCTAAATAAGGAGTTGATGGGACATGTCCCCAACTAACTCTAACTACTGAACTAAACTAGAACTGAAATGGTAATGAAATCAACATGTCCTCTAGAGATGAGGACTCAATTCTGACTCTGACTGCTGAGACTGGAATCTACTATCGATCTAGAGCTCGTTCTTCTAAACCTATGGTATAAGACACCATAGCACAAATACGTCAGTACTTTGAATGTAATAGTATGCAATTGAGGTAGGTTAAATGAAAAAGGGTTATATGCATGAACAATTTTGAATGATATAAATGTTATAGTATATACATACATAAATAACTATAACTAACTTGCGGTGATGCTGACTACAGAGTCTGAACACTGACAACATGAGCTTACTAATTCTGAGATACTGATTGATTGAGTTTACTGATATTAATATGTAAGTCACTACTAAGTGAGGAACTGATACTGTATTTTTGAATAATAAAGGAATTAAACTATATTATTGATATATGAATAATTATTTCTGACAGTTTTGATTATGAAGAACTAGCCTGGTTAATTGTATCTGGCAGTCTAAATATACAGAATTTTCTTATTGACTGTATCTTACAGTCATATATGTGAATACTAGTAATATTAGCTCTACTAACTGGTATAACTGATAATATTAATGATTGTATCTAACAACACTGAATATTGTGGAACTAGCTGACTTCCATATTACTGGGTAACTGTAGCTGACAGTCCTAAGTCTAAAGAACCATCTGAGTTCTATTACTGAAACTTAGACTGAGACTGGAATTGGGGGATGTATTTATCTAACCAAAATATCCAGAATCTGAATTGGTGGGGTCCAACCTGTAACCCCAGCTAAAAGGGTGTCAATATCGTGCCACGGGTAGAGACAACATATGAGTAAACCCTAATCTGTTTGGGAGCTCTTTCTGTCTACCCATGCTATCAGGTAAACTCAAATGAGATATATTAGTCCTATATATGGTACATCTCAACCTACGCTAGCTATATAGTTCTGGAATGCAAGGATTGTTTCCAAGGATCGTACCCTTTGACTAAGTAAATCCCCATCCTTGAGTTTACTCGGTGCTGAATCCTACTCCCAACTGAATAGATACTAAACATGGATTACTAAACTGATCAGGACTGAGTTTACTGAGTTTCGTGACTAATAGAATAATACTGAGTTCTGAGGAATGACTGAGAGAACTTGAATTACTGAGATTACTGGGAATAGTGTTGTTACTGAGATTACTAAGATTACTGAACTACTGAGACTGCTGAGATTTCTATGTTTTCCTAAGTCACATTACTGACCGAATTCTATAGATCATGCTTTGACTGAGAGTATCATGATGACATGACATGGCTCTAGGCACACATCTCTATTTTTTGGGTATAAGTACCCCCAGGACTCGATAGAAGAAAACTGATACAACGTGACTTTCTTGAATTCATGGCCATCAATAATAATCCATAATACATGACTGAGGGATTTCATGAAGTACATGGTCATCATAATATCTAACATCATAATATGTAACATGAATGGGAATTCTTGTAATCAAGTCATTAACCTCATGTTGTAATAGCATGGCATTCCGACAATATATACTTTTTATAATGATAGCATGGAAACCGTTTAAACATAAGGGAATGACAATCATGCAATATTTAGATCATACTCTAATAATTAGGGAATAACTCACGCAGTACTTCATAATCATGACCTTGTACATAACATGGAATGCATATAGACATACGATGCATCCATTCTCCAATCATCATGTACATTCTATTAACACATATATTGCATAACAACAACATGTTAGCCCTTTGAACATAATAGACTATCATAAATTTACCATATAGTTCATCCCTAAGCTATAATACATAATTTCTATCCTCCTAGGCATTTTATCAAACACCTTACATACAACAATCAATGCATAGACATAATTCATCAATTAAAACATCATAATCAACTCAATTCATTTATTTCCTCTCATATGCTAACATAGTTTCATAGATTTAAAAAAAGATTCCAACTTCGGAATTATACAACATCAACAATATGATTATAAACAACCCACATTATAAATATCAAAATTTCATAAATAAAAGAGGGTTCTTGAGCTTTATGGATGAAAGGAATCCAAGAATCAATACTATACATGCCTCAAAACCTTGAATCTTGAAGGAGGTTACCTTTCCTTGAAGGTTCTTGAATGGTGACACTTTGACTCTTGAGTTTTCTTAGAGAAGGGTTTGAATATTGTTCTTGTGTTTTTATCTTGAAATAAACCCTAATTTTGATGTTATGGAAGAATGAGGAGGTATGTTCTTTGATTTGATGTGATTGGGTGTTAAATAGGGTGGAAAAAGGCCTAAAAATCTTTTAAAATGACGTTTCAGCGTTGTTTCGGGCAAAACTGATGGTCTAAGTGATGGACCATCACTCTGGTGACTAACCGTCACTACAACTATCATTTTTGGTCCATAAAACAACCTTAATGCTTCAGTTTTGATGGCCAAATCGACAGTCCATCACTGACTTGACGGTCCGTCATTTTGGTCGTCGCTCCTAGATAGCTCGGGCAGCTCTCAATAAAACGGCCATAACTTTTTACTCCAATGCTGGATTTTGGCAAAATTAGTATTGTTCAAAATATAATTGAATTATCTATCTTTTGGTGGGTTATGATATCAAAAACTAATAGCATAATGAGAGATATTCTCATTTGAAGTTGACTATATCAATATTCTTCTCAAGAATTCAATCGATAAGGGATGTTTTGATTCATCCAATAGATAGGACGTATTTAAGGCATTAATATACATAATAATTGATCGTAAAACTACCAAATAAGTATAATTTATTTGTCATGATATTGAAGAATGGTTCTACTATCGGTTGAAATTCTTGGGGTATTACAATCTCCCCCTTGAGAACATTCATCCTCGAATGATATTGTGCGAAAGAGGGGAAGAACATGAACTGACATACATACTGAACATTAATAACTGGAAGATGATCTCATGGATGACATGAATTTTAACTGAATATATCATACTATACAAGCATGTCTGATGCATGATTACATGACTGAGCTAACACATGAATGCATGATTGAACGTGCAATAGTAATTGACACTAAGCTTATAGTAGGAATCTGATATCATGTTTGTAATGATAGTTTATTCATGGAACTGAGTAATTTTGAGGAAAACCCATTACTTAACTAAGAATACGGATTAATCCATGATCAGGCTAGGAGTATGCATGAATGGGAATATGAGAACAAGAGAACATAACTGAGATTGAAATGTGATGCATGAGTTGAATTTCGTGAGCTGAACTGAGTCTTGAATACATAGCATACATCTAAGGTTAGATCTTGAGTTTCAACTTATAAGTATACCCTACTCCAAAATGGATTGATTACATAAAAAGGGAGTGGGATGTTTAAGTCATAAAATTTTGGGGGATTATAGCATATATCCCCCCTTGAGGACACTAGGCCTCTCCAGGAATACTGACCTGGCTGAGCTATTGAGGGAGACTGAGGTGATGCACAAGGAACCTAGGGACTGAATTGGAGCTGATCTGATTTCTAAACAGAAACTGAGGCTAACACTGTGTCTAAGACTATAGTAGAAACTGTAACTTAGCCTATAATTGGGGGCTCATACAGGAACTGAACGTCGGTTACTGATAATTGAGGTTTAGACTGATATTGAAGTACTAAGATAGGATACTGATAACTAATTGGGGAATATTGACATATGCAAGGATCCGATGCTCAAATAAACACTATATCAAACTCAACACTCGACTAAGGACTGAGGAATGGAATACCAATATTATGGATTTATCAAGAGATTTAAACTGAGGGTAAACATGACATAATCTAAGCTTGACTCATCACTAGGAGTAGATCATGAGTCATGTGGACTGAACATATGGTAAAACATGATAGGAGTGACTAAGTTATGAGCTGCATGACCTATGTTTGAAATTTCTGTGTTCACGAAACATAATTTGTAACACTAAGCAAACTCAAACTCCTAAATTTGAAAAACATGAACATGCAAATAAGGGATCTATAACTTACCAATGGCTACATCAGGAGGACTTTCCTGATCTTGTCGGGATTGAAGGTCATGGAGTCTGTTTGTCCATTGCCCACTGGTAGAGCAAAAATTGGCACCCTGCTGATTTGGGCAACCGAACTGAGTTAAAAAACGACCATGTTGACTTTGATGACTGGGTGTAGGACAATCTTAGACCTTGTGACCTAACTCACTATACCAAAAACACATACCATTGTTGGCTCTACACACACCCTTATGATGCTTACTAGACTCTTCGCAAACCAGATGAGTAAGAATCCTGCTCTCACTACTCTGGGCCTTGGAGCCAGATGCCCCATTCCTACAGTTATTTGTGAACTTTGGTATTGAGGCCCTAACTGAAGAGTGAACTGGAGCTGAACATTTTTGACACAACTTAAAACAATTACCACCCTATGGAAATGTTATGCAAAACTATAACTACCTGTTCTGGCTCTCTTATTTTCTCTCTCCTTCCTCTTAAGCTTCTGCTCCTCGATTTGATTGGCATATATCATAAGACTAGATATGTCCATGTAACCAATCAATACCTCAGTCCTGCACTCCTTAACTACTCTACCTGATACCCCTGACACAAACTAACTCATTCTGGATCTGTTATCTGCTACTACAGTAGAGGCTCCTATTCCTAAAACATCTCATAGCTTCCTCAACATAAGTGTGGTGCACACCACACGCATGTACAAGACTCTACTAGATGTGCATTTCAGACTTCCTAGGACACTGTTGAACCTAAGCCTCTAATACTAAGTTCATAATGCCCCGATTTTCTAAACCGGAATGCTACACGGTACTCATGACACCATAAGACCACAAGCCGGCCCATGACTTATATCTATACCTGTACACTGCATAATATAATATGAAAATATAGAAATATGTACTGAAAGGCCATAAGGTTCATATCTGAATAAACATCTGATAAGAACAATGTCTGAAAATGGTATAAAAATACAAAAACAAATTTGAAATAACTTTTTGACATGCTATAGCCTGAAAACCTCTAAACTGTCTGAATAAGGAGTTGATGGGACATATCTCCAACTAACTTAAACTACTAAAATAAACTGAAAACTTAAATGGTAATGAAATCAACATATCCTCGAGAGATGAGGACTCGCTTCTGACTCTGACTGCTAAGACTAGAATCTACTTCCAATCTGGAGCTCGTTCCTCCAAACCTATGGTATAAGACACCATAGCGCAAATGCGTCAGTACTTTGAATGTACAGGTATATAAATGAGGTAAGCTAAATTCAAAAGGGTTATATGCATGAACAATGTTGACTGATATAAATGTGAGAGTACATACATACATAAATAACTATAATTAACCTCATGGTGATGCTGACTACAGAGCCTGAACACTGACAACATAAGCTTACCAATCCTGATATACTAATTGATTGAGTTTACTGATATTGATATGTAAGTCACTACTAAGTGAGGAACTGATACTGTATTATTGAATACTAAAGGACTGAAACTATATTACTAATACATGAATAACAATTTCTAACAGTTCTGATTATGAAGAACTGGCCTGATTGACTGTATCTGGTAGTCTAATTATATAAAATTAAACTTATCGACTGTATCTGATAGTCATGAATATGAATATTGGTAATATGAATTATGATAACTGGTATAACTAATAACATGAGTGACTGTATCTTACATCCCTGAATATTGTGGAACTAGCTGAGTTCCGTATTGCTGATTGACTGTAGCAGATAGTCCTAAGTTTAAAGAACTATCTGAGTTCTATTACTTAAACTGAGACTGAGACTAACACTGTGGGATGTATTCATTTAAACGACATTCTCAGAATCTAAACTGGTGATTTCCAACCTATAACCCTAGCCGGAAGATTGTCAATACTGTGCCACTGGTAGAGACAACATATGAGTAGACCCTATTCTGCTTGGGAGCTCTTTTCGTCTTCCCTTGCTATCAGGTAAACTCAAATAAGATGATTAGTCCTATATATAGGTATATCTCAACCTACACTGGCTACATAGTTCTGGAATGCAAGGGTTGCTTCTAAGAATTGTACCCTCTAACTCAAGAAAATACCTATCCTTGAGTTCACTCGGTGCTAAATCCTACTCCCAACTGAATAGAAACTGAACATAGATTACTAAACTGAATTGGAGTGAGATTACTGAGTTATGTGACTTACGAAATAATACTGAGTTTTGAGGACTGACTAAGAGTACTTGAATTACTGAGAGTGCTAGGAATACTGCTGTTACTGAGATTGCTAATATTACTGAGCACTGAGATTACCGAACTACTGAGACTATTGATATTTCTGAGTTTTCCTGAGTCCATGACTGATCGAATTCTATAGATCATGGCTTGACTGAGAGTATCATGATGATATGATATGGCTTTGGCACACAGCTATATTTTTTGGGTACAAGTACCCCCAGGACTCGATGGAAAGAAACTGACACAACGTGGCTTTCTTGAATGCATAGCCGTCATTAGTAATCCATAATACATTAGTGAGGGATTTCATGAAGTACACGGTCATCATAATATCTAACATCATAATATGAAACATGAATGGGAATTCTTGTAATCAAGTCACAAACCTCATGTTCCAATATCATGGCATTTCGAAAACATATAATTTTCATAACTATAGCATGGAAACTATTTAAACATAAGGGAATGAAAAAAATGTAATATTTAGTTCATATTGTAATAATTAGGGAATAACTCATGAGGTACTTCATAATCATGACCTTGTACATAACATGGAATGCATATAGACATAATATGCATCTATTCTCCAATCATCATGTACATTTCATTAACATATATATTGCAAAACAACAATATGTGAGCTCTTTGAACATAATAGACTAGCATAAATTTATCATATAGTTCATCCCTAACCTATAATACATAATTTTTATCCTTGTAGGCATTTTATCAAACACCTTAGATGCACGAATTAGGGAATAGGCATAATTCATCAATTAACACATCATAATCTACTCAATTACTGGATTTCCTCTCATATACTAATGTAGTTTCATGGATTCACATAAAGATTCTAACTTGGGAATCATACAACATCAACAATATGATTGTAAACAATCCATATCATACACATCATCATTTCATAATTAAAAGAGGGTTCTTGAGCTTCTTGGATGAAAGGAATCCATGAATCAATACTATGCATACCTCAAAAGCTTAAATCTTGAAGGAGGTTAACTTTTCTTGAAGGTTCTTCAATGGCGACGCTTTGATTCTTGAGTTTTCTTAGAGAAGGGTTTGAATCTTATTCTTGGGTTTTGATCTTGAAATAAATCCTAATTTTGATGTTATTGATGAATAAGATGTTATGTGCTTTGATTTTATGTGATTGGGTGTTAAATATGGTGGAAAAACACCTAAAAATCTCTTTAAAACGACGTTTCAGCGCTGTTTCGGGCAAAACTGATGGTCTGAGTGACAGACCAACACTCTGGTGACTGACCGTTACTCCAACTGTTATTTTTGGTCCAAAAAATGGGCTTATTGCTACAGTTTTGACGGCCAAATTGATGGTCCATCACTGACTTGACGCTCCATCATTTTGGTCATCGCTTCTAGACAGCTTGGGCATCTCTCTGTAAAATAGCCATAATATTTTACTCCGATGCTGGATTTTTGAAAAATTTGTATCGTTGGAAACTTAATTCAATTATCTAACATTTGGTGGGTCATGCTCTCAAAAATTCATATTATAATGAGAGATATGCTCATTTAAATTTTACTATACCAATATCCTTCTCAAGAATTCATTCGGTAAGGGATATTTTGATTTGTCCAATAGATAGGACATATTTAACGCATTAATATAAATCAAACTTGATTATAAAAATGCCAAATAACTATTATTTATTTCTCATGATCTTGAAGCATGGTTATACTATCAGTTGGAATTCTCAGGGTATTACATTACACCTACTAGATGGGAGATGCCTCCTATATCTGAGATGGTTATAGATATGATATGGCTTATAAATATGATTAATAATATGAGTTCCAAATATTTATTTTGGCCTATGGTCATGATTATTCTGGAAATATTATTGGACAAAGGGTTATGTTTATTTTACTTACAATTTCATTGATTGGATACTGGTGATGGCATGCATAGATTCGATATATGCATTATTAATATATCCGTATTGATGTGATCCTAGCTGAAATACGAGCTTATCACTGATTTTCAAAAATGAGGATTAAAATCCACTTTTCACCTTAACAATGGATTTCTTGACTATAATAATTGCCTAACTAACTGGAATATATATACATATAAAAAAGGTGTAAGATATTATTTTAAAGATTTTTTCGAGATAGATTTTTGTCGATGACTTGACACTACTATTTACTTCAGTCGCGAGATATTCTAACACTTTCTACATTTTTGAAATTATTTAGTCCTAAAGATCATTCGAGTAATAGACTTATGTATTTACACTCTTTTACGTGAGACTTAAGTTTGTACACCTATCATATATCTATATCTATATATATATAAAGATAGATAGATAGATAGAAAGAGAGAGAGAGATGGTTATAATGATATTGATACCTAACAAGACCAGAGGATATTGTGATGAAATATTAATACCTGACTAGGCCTGAGGATATATAATAATGATATTGATACCCAACAATGCCGGAGAATACAGTGATGATGATGTTGATATGCGAAAAGGCCAGAGGATGTAATTATGATGATGAATATACACGGTTCATGTCTGGAGGATGGTTGTAATATAAATTATGTACCTTGTATTATTGCCTATTGATGCTCTGGCTTTTGACATAACATTGTGCATCTTTTTCTTGGGAAAATTGCATGTTTCGAGCAACCAAGGCTGGATTTAATGCTGGATTTTAGTGTTTCTGGGTAAGCAGCTAGCTGAAGGAGAAGACTCAGAAAAGTAGCAGGAAAACACCACTGGTGGTCAAAATAGTGGACCACCAGTCTTGCAACTGACAACCAACTAGACCACCAGGCCTAAAATAGAATCTAGGATTTCAGAAGACCCAGTGACGACCAAAATAGTGGACCACCAGTCTTGCGACTGACCACCAACTTGACCACCAAGCCTAAAATTGAATCCATGATTTCAGAAGACCTAGTGATGGACAAAATAGTGGACCACCAGTCTTACGACTGACCAGCTACTTGACCACCAGACCAAAAATAGAATCTCGGATTTCTGAAGACCCAGTGAAGGCCAAAATGGTGGACCACCAGTCTTGCGACTGACCAGCAACTTGACCATCAATTTGGATGCGGTTTTTATAAATTAAAATTTTAAATCCTTTTTATTTGGGAAACAATAAATACCCAATTTTAGGTTTTTTTTAGGGATCTTCTTCTTATATTTTATCTCCTATCTTTTATCTCTTAACTTTCTTTTAGGTTTTGCATTCTAGAAACATCGTGTACCTAGTTTTTCTCTTAGATTCATTCTAGAATTGGGGATCTAGATTCCATTTTCATTTTCTTTATTGAATATTAAAGAACAACAATTGTAACTTTTGTAAGTATATTCTGAATTAATTTTTGAACAACTCAATGATTTCTTCTCTTTCTATGATAGAGATGTGTGGCTAAGCTCCCATAACTAGGGTTATGGGATCCTTGATACGAATAGCTGATTGGGGGCTGTAAATCTAGTAGATTACCCTGAATAGTTGATATTACATAAAACCTTCTTCACTTTAATGACTTTTCTTGGTTACAAACTTAAAAAGTGATCCCAAGAACATCACTTGTTTGGATAAAAAAAATTTTGTTGGGAAAAGAAATGGTTTACAAAAATCTAAAGGCTTTAACCTTTTGATAGAGGGTAGATGCCTTAACCGGATCAACCAATGTGAGAATATAGTTGAATAAATAATATATTTCTTAAGTTTGAAAGAATTAAGGGATAAGGTACTCATTTAGGTTGAGAAACTAATGGGTAAACCTTAGAATTCAAGTACTTTTGCAATTAGAATTGTTCATTAAGAATTCAAAATAATTCACAACCCTAACTTCTTAAGCATCTTGGTAACCATAACTCTAGTATGAATACTCTTACTAAATTACTATTTCCAATACAATCTACAGTTGGATTAATTTCTGTGACAAGAATTTGAATACCAATGATAAATCAAAACCTCACTTTATTCTGGAACCTTCAGTCAACAGTCTAATAATAACCATAATACTTAGTGAACACAGTACTCCCTGTGCAATTCGACATCCAACCCATATGGGTTTTATATTTTACGGCGACCACTTACATTTTCTGACGAAAGTTGTAATTTAGGTGTATCAAATTTTAGAGTCGTTGTCGGAGAATATTGTTGTCAATTAAGTTTGTGTTTGTTAGTTGACTTTTGGTCAACTTTCCTAATTGTACCTTTATTTATTATTTTTCATTTGTGCAGGGTAGTTGTTGTGTATGCCAAGTACATGGAGATCGGGTGCACCATTATTACCATTACATCTAAAATCACAGTTACTTGGCAGAATGGCAGACCCTCAGAGAGATGAAAGACTAGCCCCCATGGCTAGAGCTTAGATTAATCAATAGAATAACGGTCAACCTGCACTTTATCCTAATCCTAATGATGATGATTTAGGGATGAGGAATTTTTAGATCCTGATAACCTAAGGTATGCAGAGAACGTAGCAATGTCGGTGAACCAATATGTAAATAGAAATCATCCTTTTAAATTAAGGCAAGACCGTTAACCTGTGTAGTTTGATCTTAATGATAACAAGGATGGAACGGATGGAGCAGGTTCTACTGGATCTATTATTCCTCTACCTCTAGCACCAAGAGCTAAGTTTAATATTACAAGCATGATGATTCAACTCCTTTATCTAGAGGGGTTGTTTTGTGGACTCCCGGGGGATGATCCTAATATGCATTTAGTGAACTTTATCACTATTCAAAAATCCTTTGATAACCTGGGAGTGGGACAGAATGCTATTCAGCTACATTTGTTTCCATTTTCTCTGACTGGAGAGGCAACACTATGGCTCAATGGACTGACTCCCGATTTTATAATGAACTGGAGATAGTTGAAAGAGGCTTCCCTAGAAAGGGTCTTTCAACCTTTCATGGGGGTATAATTAAGGGATAAAATCAATAACTTTTGGCAGCTTCTTATTGAAGATCTTCATGAGACCTGGGAGAGGTTTAAGAAGAAGCTGATGCAATGCCTAAACTATAATATGACGGATATTTATTTAATTAAGACTCTTTATTAAGGTTTAAACTCTACTATAAATCCAGTTGTGGATAATGCTATAGGAAGATCATTGGTGGATCTTACATTTCTAGAGGCCTTAGAGATGCTTGATCAAATGACCAAACAAAGTAGAGCTTGGCATACCAGGGATTTTGTGGTAGAAAGCCCGACTGTGTCTGGTGGTATGACTGTAGAGCAATGCATGAAGGAGGAGAAACATGAACAGGACATGGAACACTTGAAGACGAAAATAGATTTGTTGAAAAAGTATTTATTATCTGGAAAGGCTGAGAAAGTAAAAGCTGTAGAATTCTAAGCCAGATCTAACTCTAATTCGAAAGAAGAGGCAAACTATCTAAACAACAAGGGGTTTATTGGCAATAGCCAAGGGAACCAAGGTCAAAAATATTACGAAAAATATGGTTATAAAAATGGGGACCAAGGGAATTGGAAGAATAATAATGACAGGAGTAGACTGTATGTACCTCTTTGAAGTTATGATAATGCTGCCACCAACTCAGGCAAAATGTCCATGGAGGACTTAATAGAGAAACTATTGAAGGAAGTTAAGGCAACAAATTCTGGGTTGACGACGATGAAGAGTGACATATCTTTCATAAGTCAATTAGTAAATTCACACTCAACTGCTATCAAATAACTAGAGCAGAAGATGAGCAAATTATCTATAGCATTCAACCAAAGAAAGAGTGGGACTCTACCAAGTGATACAGTTTAACATCCATGGACTAATGGATCGTGTATGTCTATCACCACTAAGGGTGGTAAGATGTTATATAGTCCATGTCTGAGAGCATCCTCTTAGATTAATAAGGTCAAAATAGATGGGGAGATGGTTGATGAATCTCCAGTGGTCCCTTTAGAGTTGAGAGGTTTAGAAAAGAAGAGTTCAGAAGGGGAAGAACTATCAAAGCTAAAGCATGTTAGTGATGTAGAGCAAGGCATAAGAAAGAAGGTAGAAGTTGCTCCAATTAAAATCCGAAGGCCACCATCTTTATTTCCATAATGATTAAAGAAGAAATAAGATGATGGCAAGTTTAGCAAATTTATGGCTATGTTGAAGCAGTTGATAGTGTATATTCCCTTAGTTAAAGTACTGGAACAGATGCTCGGATATGCTAAGTTTATGAATGACCTATTGATAAAGAAAAAGATTGTGAGCTATGAAATAAAAGATAATTTTAATCATTATAGCGCTATTTCTACAAGATCTATTATGCATAAAAAAGCTAATTCGGGAACATTTATTGTCCCATGTACGATTGGGTTGCTAAATTTTGATAGGGCCCTTTGTGATCTTGGGTCAAGTATAAATCTTATACCGTTGGCATTTTTCAATTAACTAGGTTTGGGAGATCCTACGCCCACCAATATGTAGCTTCAAATGGTGGATAGATCGATGAAAATTCCAGTTAGAATTCTACTTGATATACTTGTAAAGGTTGCCAATTTTATATTTCCTACCGACTTTGTAATTCTTAATTGTGAAGTGGACTTCTAAGTACCTATAATTTTGGGTAGGCCGTTCTTAGCAACTGGAGAGTGCTTGTTGACTTAGATTTAAATGATCTGAAATTTAGGCTCAATAGGAAATAGGTTAGTTTTGAAGTGTGTAAATCCATGAAACAATAAAAAGAGATAAATGTCTTCTCGATCAATGATGTAGTCTACGAAAATGAGTAAGATGTACCAGTTGAGGATAGGTTAACTGTGGAGAGCTTAGCTGGTATGGTTGAACTGGAAATCGAGAATGTAGTTCTTCCAAAGTGGTTGGACTAGGAATAAAGCATTATATTGATCCAACAAGTGAAGCAAAGAGGTATCAACAGGGTATGTTGATGAATTTTCAGCAGTCAAGATGACTGAGTCATGCTGCGATGTTAAATCAGGCACTTCTTTGGAGACAACCTAAGGTTTTCTATTTTTTGTATCTATCTTATGTGGTTGACATCAGATCTTTACACCTATGGTGCCACAAGTTTGTTTCTAACTCTCTTGCTTTGGTTTGACGCATTAGTGACAGTGTATGATTTTAAGTTGAGGATGGGGCTACTTGTGGGTGTTGTTGTCCTCTTGGGGTTTTTGTTGCCATGTCTCTTTTTCCTGGAGTCTTTTTCCTAGTAAAGTTGGAATATTTAGGCATATTGTGTTTTCTTTCATGATGTTTTGTGGTTAACTGGGAGAAAAACATGTATCTTGAGTAGTTGACATATTTTGGTTGATTTTTGGGACAAATGATAAATACCTCTTCAATTGTCTATTTTGTAACTGTTTGATATGCATCTATATACGACTATTATGAATATTTTTATGGCATTAGCATTAGGGACACAATAATCATTGCTAAGAATTGCATAACCCAGGCAGGTAGTAGTTTGTGATATACCTTTGTGCCATGTGTGTGTGAGATATTACCAAGTTTCTTTATGTGCTAAAGCTAGAACATGCCCGGTTAGTCTTGCCTAGGTTGTAGGATAGTGGTTAGGAAAGGATAACAGGCAATTTTTTATATTAGTCCACTTTTATCCTAAATGTCCTTCCATGTGTGAATGATATCCCTTGATCCCAATTTTGAGCCTATATGCCTGTTTTTCTTGTTAAACCTATCACTTTCCCTTTTGTATCACAATAAATTAGATTTGGCGCTGGTCCTCCTTGGGCATTGCGCACTTCGACTTAGGCAAATAACCTAAGTTGAGGGTGGCTATCATAGGGGTGCATGATATAAAGTAAGTATGCAGAAATGTAAAATGAAAGAAAAGAATGCAAGGATGGGTGTAGCAAAAAAAGAATAAGAAAAGAAAAGTTGTGAAAAAAAGAAAATGAAAGACTAAAAGACCGTACCTAGCCTGAATTTGATTTAATAAAGAAAGGGAGAAATAAGTGAAAGGATAATAAGTGAGACTCCAAAAGTTAGTGTAGCGTCAAGGATTCCTAGTCACTTTAAATATCTTTACGTATCATACCAGCCACAAGCATGTGTTACTAGATGAAGAAAATTCCAATAGTGATTCTAACTTAATTGTCTGAAAACATAGGTGATGAAAATTAGGGTAGGCTTATGGTATTTGAAATACATTGATTGGAACTTCTTTCTGAGAGTAAGTGTCTCTTAATCATCCCCGCATTGACATGCTTGATTTCATATATAAGTGAGGAGGGACTTCTTCGTTGTAAGGGCACATGGGTTGTATTGCTGGCTGCTTACTTGTTTAGGTCGTGTGACTTGTACAAATGTGTGGCTGTTTGTTGCTAATGTGATGCCATAGCTTTATTTCTCTATGTCACATTATTGACTTTCATTAATATACATAGTTGGGTTTAAAGTGATTGAACTTCGAGAGGGTAATGTGTTTTGAACTAAAATTTATGATTGACTGTCATAGGTATCTTATAGTTCTCTTGGTTAAGCATCTTAGTATAGTATTATATAGTTGCTTGAGGATAAGCAATTATTTTAATTTGAGGGTGTTGATGTTCCGACTTTTGATGGAACATTGTGCATCTTTTTCTTGGGAAAATTGTATGTTTTCAAGCAACCAAGATTGCATTTAATGCTTGATCTTAGTGTTTCGGTGTAAGGAGCCAGCTGAAGGAGAAGACTAAGAAAAGTAGCAATAAAACACCATTGGTGGTCAAAATGGTGGACCACTAGTCTTGCGACTAGCCACCAACCTAACCACCATGCCCAAAACAAAATGCAGTATTTCAGAAGACCCAGTGAAGGACAAAATAGTGGAACACTAGTCTAGCAACTGACCACCAACTTGACCACCAGGCCCAAAATAGAAACTAGGATTTCAGAAGACCTAGTAATGGCCAAAATAGTGAACCACCAGTCTTACGACTGACCACCAACTTGACCACTAGGCCCAAAATAGAATCCAGGATTTCAGAAGACCCAGTGATTGCCAAAATGGTAGACCACCAGTCTTGCGACTGACCACCAACTTAACCTCCAATTTGGACGTTGTTTTTCTAAATTCAAATTTTAAATCCTTTTTACCTAGGAACATATAAATACCTATTTTTAGGTTCTATTTTGGATCTTATTCTTATCTTTTATCTCTTATATTTATCTTTTAACTATCTTTTAGGTTTTCCATACTAGAAATATATAGTGCGTAGTTTTTCTCTAAGAGTCATTCTAGAATTTGGGACCTAGATTCCATTATCATTTTCTTTATTAAAGATTGAAGAACAATAATTATGACTTTTGTAAGTAAATTCTAAATTAACTTATGTATAACACAATGATTTCTTCTCTTTCTGTGATGGAGATATATGGCTAAGCTCCTATAACTAGGGTTATGGGAGCCTTGATGTGATAAGTTTATTAGGGGTAGTGAATCTAGCAAATTCCCATGATTAATTGATATTACATAAACCCTTCTTAACTTTTATGACTTTTCTTGATTGTAAACTTGAAAATTGAGGCCAAGAACATCACTTGTTGAATAGAAAAGTGTTTGTTGGGAAAAGAAATGGTTTACATATATCTAAAGGCTTTAACCTTTGGATAAAGGGTAGATGCCATAACCAAATCAACCCATGTCAGAATATAATGAATAAACAATACATTCCTTAAGTTTGAAAGAACTAAGGGATAAACTACTCATTTAGGTTGAGAAACTAATGGGTAAACCTTAGAATTCAATTACTCTTGCAATTAGAATTGTTCATTGGGAATTCAAAGTAGTTCACAACCCTAGCTGCTTAAGCATCTTGGTAACCATAACTCTAGTTTGAGTACTCTTACTGAATTACTATTTGCAATACAATCTAGAGTTGGATTAATTTTCGTGACAAGCATTTGAATACTATTGATAAATCAAAAACCCACTTTATTCTGGAACCTTCGCCCAATAGTCTAATAACAACCACAATACTTAGTGAATACAGTATTCCATGTGGGATTCAACACCCAACCCAGTTAGATTCTATATTTGACAGCGACCACTTACACTTTCTAACAAGAGTTATAATTTGGACATATTACCTATCACCAGTATATGCTTATGTTTATTAGTCGGTATGATACGGTTGTATAGACATGGGTAAATACTATGCCTTGTGTTGTTGTTTGCTTATTTTGCCTTCCAAGTGTGGGGAGGTAGTGGAATCCTTAGGCTCGATTTGGTATATGGTTGTCAAGAATAGCCAATTACTTGTACTATTATTGATATTGTTATTATCATTATTACGATCATTGTTATGTTTAGCTTATGAAATATTTTTCATTGATTCGGTATCGAGATCTAAGGAATGATATTGGCCTCTCATATATTATAATTGTATTATTATGCATGATTGTTTCATATCTATCCATGTGGATTAAAATCCTGAGCTAGTTAGTACTAAATACTGTTTGGATTATACTGAGGCCTTATAATAACAATATAATGGTCTAGGTTATGCCTTAAGATAACCTTGCTTCAATATATATATGATATCTAGCTATATGTATTTATTGTACTACTGTATACCCTTTCCTTCATTTATTCACACTGTATATTCATTCTAGGCCTTGTATATCATTATATATATTCTTTTTTAAATCAGTTCCAATTGTATAATGGTCGGGGATATATGTATAGGATTGACATTTGTGAGTATGGATGGAATAGGATAGTTCATACTTGATATTTTCTGAAGCTTATTATGTTAGTCTATTGGAAATTATAAGGATAGTCTATCCTTATTATCGCATTAGCTTGTTATATGATTATTGGAAATTTGGGTTGAGTTTTTTATTTTGTTTATATGTTTTGTATATCTTCTTTATCTTTGGTGCTTAGTTTGTAGTTACCTACTAAGTATCATTCATTTGGTACTCATACTATACTTCTGCTTCCTACAGATCATAGTACGGGTTATCACCAATGATGTGTGTATCGTGCAGTGCAGCCATAGTTTGGAGACTTTGAGTGAGATCCTGGTATTTGAAGCATTACTTATCTCTTTCTTATGTAATAGACTAGTATCTATATTATATTTGAAGATAAGTTTGTATCAGTGTAATTCCTTTGATATTTTATTTTTGTACTCTGATTATATTAGAAGCACTTGTGCTGATACTAAAAGGTTTTGGTTTTATTTATGTATTTGAACTTTTGTTATACTTATTCTACATTCTTTCCTTATTTTATTGAGTACTCTATTACTAGACATTCTGAACTATGGGTTCTACTTACCTACTATTGGGTTGTATTTGACAGCTGTAGAGATGTTATTTCAACTTAGACATGATATATGGCCTATAGAGAGGTCGACTATTGCTCTAGAAAGTGTCCTCAACATAGGATTTCTAGTCATTCAGCTCATTCAGAACAGCCTCATGATGTTTTGGCATCTTTAGTTAGAGATAGTGTGCTTGGTAACTTAGCTGATGATTTAGTCAATTATTTTTAGTTTGGACCCATTTAAATTTATTCTGCATATGGCTAGCAGACATGTGAGTGTAGATTTTACCATGATAGGTGTACTTTTATTTCTTGCATTTATCTTTTATGATATGTATTGGAGTTTTCATACCCATTGATGATTATATCCCTTGATGAATTGATATTGGTTATAATGCACCTTATTATTAAATTCATGATTATGTTACTACTCCTTGGTTTATTTATTTTAGTAGTGGATGGAGTAGATCTGTATTTATATTTTCTCTTACAGGTGTAGCTTTTTGGTTTGATTCCTATTTATCTTGGCACATTAGCTTTATTGTGGCCATTCAGTGGTACATGATATTGTTGTTCATTATATTGATGTTGATATTGTTGTTTCTATTGCTATCACTGCTTTAGGTTATTGGTATTATTTGATATTATTACTTGATGTAATTAATCCTTGTTGGGTAGCTGTTTAGACTATTATTATCTAGTTAGAATTTATTTATTTATTATCTTATCTGGTGGATTGAGAAGATATATCTCGATTTGATCATTTCTTTCTCATAGCGCGGTGAGGTTAATTTTTCCCTGTTGGTTAGCTATGTTAGATTTATTTAGGAATATATTGTGGTATCAAAGGTAAGTTGAACTTTCATGATTCTGTGTTTATTATTTTAAGTTGGCAATTTAGTTATATTACATGTTATTGAGTTTGATAATCATAAACTCACCTCTTGTGTTGCAAAGGCGTTTGATTTGGCTATCCCTTCCCATATTACCGATTTGTGAAATTTACTAGTTTTGGGTTCATTATTCATTATGGCAATTTCTTCACTTGACAGTGGTTTTGATATTAAGATTGAGATATCGTAGATTCATCTCATAGGTTTGTTGGGTTCATTCCCTTAGAGTGGGTTTCTTTTATTATTAGTGTGGAGATCGGATGCTCCTTTTGTATGATAAAATTTTTCCTTAAGTGGAGTTATAGAGTTAGAGACAGGTTGCCTTTCTTGCGATCGCTTCTTAAGTTGGCAAATTGAAAATTATTTATATTGAAAAATTGTTGATTTTTTGTGATTGTCTTAACTTTGACCTTGATTTTATGATTGGTATATTTCTTCTTCAATGATGTTATCTTGGGTGGATTTGGAAAATCCATATTTTAGAGGTTGATCAGACTAATGAATCTTGGTGGAGTGATTCTCGTCTAGGATTTGTGCCTGTGGCTATTCTTTGTCGAGAAAGAGTGTTAGATTTATTAGTTATTGGCTAAAGTTGCATTTCTCTGAGTTGCTTGAGTTTTTCCATTACTGATGTGGTTTTCAGCCTAAGGGAGTTTTTTAGTGTATTTCGATAGTTCATGCCCTCCAGCGGTTATAGAGTGGGTTAATTGGATTATTTATCGGTGATTTATCCTTTGGCATGATTTTTTTATGGCTATATTTTGTACCCTCTAGATGATATCGAGTTGGTTGCTTGCATTTTGAGTTGTTGGTTATCGCTATGGTGATTTTTGTTCTTTAGATATATCTCGACTATGGTTTGGTATGATTTATCTTGGATAAGTCAGATTTGGACACTAAAGTAGATTTGAGATAGTTGACATTGATCTAGCCTTATTGGCTAAATTTTTTATTTGATGCCTTGGAATGGCGATTTGAAAGTATGGTAGATTTAAAACATGAATGCCTACCTATCTTCAGGTTTCGCTTGGGCAATTGAGATCGAGCGATTCATCCTTGGAATTGAGATTTTAGCTTTGTGTTGTAGAGCTTGTGTGCAGCATTTATTTTTGACATGTCTTAGTTCAGATTTAATTTATAGGCTTGTTTATCTTACTATGTAGTTGCGTATTTTCTTTTCTGGACTTTGGATGGATTATAGTTCATAAGTCCTCAAATGATAGCCCATTGACCCAATATTGGTTCTTTTAACTTTTACCTTTAGTCTACAGTTTTCTTTGGGTTTCTTGGATATTATTCTAAATGGGTATATTATACTTGAGTTGGATTTAGTATGGCTTCATTCTCAATTGATGGGGCATACTGGAGTTGAATATTTAGTGATGAGTAGTTATTCCTTGATCCCTTGAATTTTAGTTTGACTACCATCCAGACTGGTTATAGCATTGGAATAAATTGCCTTCCTTTATTATTTTCATTTTTGTGCCCAAGCAGTGCCTTATAGACTTATTCACATGTGTAGCATATGGACATTCAGTTAATCAACTTTAGTTCTTTAAGTTCTCTGTGATAATATTATGCGAACAAGACTCGGGTGATTTTCCTCCTAGACTTGGAGAGGATTACAGGTGTGGAATGGTTAAAGAAGGATTATAATTGGATTTAGAGTCGATGGTATGAATCATTTCTTGGTTTCTTTTTTGTCCTGGATGAGCCATTGTTGGGTTATGCTCGTATCTAGATAGTATCAGTTTGTTTTGGTTTAGTTTGTGCGCATCAGCCTTTTCGGTTCAGTTAGCAGTCAGTTAGTGGTTAAATTTAAGTTTTGGTTGTTTGGTAGTAAATTGAGGGTGCTGGTTAAAATGGGATACCTATGGTGAAATCCTTGAAAGTGTTTTCTCTTTGTTGAGGTCATTTAGTAAGTCATGCATGAAGCATGCGGGCCCAGTATCTCATCCTATCGAGCTTTTCAATTTCTTTCCATCTGTTGACTTTCGAGGACTAAAGTCCTTTTAGTAGTGGATATTGTAATGACCTTTTTCGTCATTTTTTATATTTCCACTTATCTTTATCGTTTGAGCTTCTCCATAGATGCCCCAAGTCATTTATTACTTGCTGGGACTAACAGTTTAGTTACCGGGCAGTTTGTTTGATTTTTAGAGCCAATTCTTTATATTGAAGTCTTCATTAGTTCCCAAATGTCCACTGGGTGAAAACATTGAAGAAACGATCTCGAATGCAAATTTTGACTACATCATCACATTTTGAATATCAATTTTAGGCTAGGTAGATCTTTAGTTCAGATCCCAATGCACCTGAACTCATTTCGTCCTACAGATTAAAAATTTTGAAAATTAAGAATATGGGTTTGGGACCCACATTTGGTCGAAAAGACCTCGTATTAAAAATCTAACTTTGCCAGTAGATCTAGAATGTCTTATCTACGGTGATAACATTTTTGTAGGGATTTTATGGCTTTTAAATGTCATTTCGATCCATGGTTTAGAAAATCATAATTTTGAATTTCGGATTTCGAAGGTCAACACTGTGAAAACAAATAATATTTCAGAATTTGATATTTCCATTGAGTCCGTAGAATCAAATTTAGTGTTATTACATAGTTCGTTTGCATATATTAGACTCCAAATGAATCCCGGACATCACATCAAACTCAGTACGGACTCGGAAAAAGTTGTTGCAGATTTTTCTGCACTATTTAAAGCAATTTTGGGGCTCATTTTGCTCATTTTTCATCTTTCATATTGAGAGTTGAACCCTAAAATTGTGTGGGAGCTTAGAATTGAAAATTGTGGGAGCTTAAAAAAGTAGATTAACATCTATTTATTGATTCTATTACAGATTTAAGGTAAGAATTCACCTTTTTCTTAGTAATTTCATGATAAGTTTCTCAAAACTCCAAAAATCTTAGAGCATGATGTTAAACTCCAATTTTACTTCTTTTAACTTGAATAATATTTTTATCTTTTAATTACTAGTTTTTCATCAATCTAACCTTCAAAATAACTCCACTTCTTTATGTTAACCCGAATTTAAAAGAGTTTCCCGATAATTCTCCTAAATGATTTTTCTTTGATTTGAACCTCATTTTTATTCGATTTGACTTGGGTTTTCTGTTATAGATTTCTAAAAATATGTGAAACATATTTTCGACGTAAAGTTATGATTTTTTCCTTCTTTTTTAAAAATCCATTTCGATGGTCCCCTTTGACCCCTAATCAAAAGTAGTCAATATGCATATAGTTAGACTCGTATCGATGAGAAGATTAGTATTTTTACAGTGTGATGGAATTTTTGTATTGTGAAGTTAAGATGGGCACTTGGAGAATGATCAGAGATTTTGCGGTTCGGCCTTGAGGTATGCTTCTACCTTCTCTTCTTCGAGATGATGTGTGTTATATATACTAGCTCTTGTGGACTTAGTTGAGGATGTTTGGCCTAGTTGAGACCAATGAGCCTTATTTTTGCGATTTTCTTGGTGAATTTATAAATTGTGATGAATTACCCTAAATTATGATTAATGTCCTACAGAGATGTTAATTCCTCTTAGATGTGATAGTGGGCCTTTACAGATGCCATTTCCTCTTGCATGTAATATTGGTTCTTTAGAGTGCCATTTCCTCGTAGATGTTATATTGGACCTTTAGAAATGTTATTTCCTCTTAGAAATGATGTTGGGCCTTTAGAGATGTTATTTTCTCTTAAACATGTTATTTTGCCTATAGAGACGATATTTCCTCTTAGATACAATATATGATTTATAGAGTTGATGTTCCTCCTTGATATGATAATTGGCCTAGAGAGGTGATATTCCTTGTATTCATGATGCATAACCTATAGATATGAGATGTATTATAGATGTGATATGTTTATTGATATTTTGCCTCCTAGATGTGATATGCCTCCTATATGTGAGATGGTTATTGATATATTACGGCTTATAAACATAATTATGTATATGAGCCTAAGGTTATGATTATGATGTTGTGATTATTCTAGATATATTATTAGGCCAAGGTTTGTAATATGATGTTAGGATGATGATATATATATCCGGTTCGAGTTCGGAGGATAGTTGTGATATTGATTATGCACCTAGCATCCATTCTTGCATGTACATCTCCTATTACCAGTATTAACCAATGTATATCAATCGGTATGGGAGGTTTACATAGATATGAGCGATGACTATACCTTATGTTATTATGTGCTGATTGAGCCATAAAAGTCTGGGGTGGTGGAGGAACACATAGGCTCGATTAGGTATATGGTTCTCTGGAATAGCAAATTACTCGCGTTGTTATTGATATTGTTATTATCATTAACATGATCATTAATATGTTTAGATTATGATATATTGGTCATTGATTTGTTATCGAGATCTGAGGTATGATTTTGCACTCTCCTATCTTATGATTGCATTCTTATGTATGATTATTTCATGTCTAGACATATGGATTGAAATCCTAAGCTGGTTAGCACTAAATCCTGTTTGGATTATAATGAGGCCTTATAAAGATGATATGATGATCTAGGTTGTGCCTAGAGATAACCTTGAATCTCTCTCTCTCTATATATATATGTATATATATATATATATATATATATATATATATAATAGCTATATGTAACTATGGTACTACCGTATATACCTTCCTTTTTTTCTTCACATTTAATATTCATTCCTTGGCCTTGTATATTATATATATTGTTCTTCCGTTGTTTCATTCATATAATGGTCAAGGATATACGTATAGGATTGACATTTATGTATATGGATGGAATAGGATAGTTCGTCCTTGATACTTTCTTAGCCTTATTATATTGGTCTATTAGACATAAATAGGACAGACCATCCTTATTATCTCATTGGCTTGTTACATGATTATTGGACATTTGGGTATAGTTTTTCCATTATATATATATATGCTATGTATATCTGCTTTATCTTTAGAGCTCAGTTAGTAGTTTCCTACTGAGTATTATTCATTTGGTACTCATACTACTCTTTTGCAGCCTGTTGGTTATAGTACAGGTTATAGTCATTGATGTGCGCATTGTGCAAAGCAACCATGTTTCGGAGACTTCAAGTTAGCTCCTGACGTTCGGAGTATTACATTCTCTCTCTTATGTATTAGACTATTATCTACATTATTTTTGGAGATAAGTTGTATCAGTATAATTCCTTTGATATTTCATTTTTGTACTCTTATTATATTACAAGATCTTGTACTAATACCCCTATGTTTTGGAAATTATTCATGTATTTTCTCTTTTGTTATACTTATTCTGCATTCTTTCCTTATTTTACTGAGTAGTCTTTTACTAGTCATTTCAGACTACGGGTTTGGCTAGCCTACTCCTTGTTCATTGTAGGCTTCATCATGACCTGTGAAAAATAAGGTCGCAACAATATGTTACATTTTTTGTCAAAAAAGCTAGTGTTTCCAGAATTTCCATGGTAGTACCAATTTTTGATTAATGAATATGATATGAGGATGTAATGCTCACAACCAACTAAAATGAGAATATCCAATATCCAACCAATATACCAACCATGTGATAAAGAAATCTACTCAAACCAATCAATCATCAATGATCTAATTTAATCTAGAATCCATCAAGTTAAACTTTCAAGAAATGTCATTGACACCACATAAATCCAAATATCTAGGTTTTTCCACCAACAAGAGTTCAACTAAAAATACTGTCAGACATAGAAAGTAATATTTCAAAAACGACTGAATATTATCCAAAAAGGTACCCACACAGGCACGTAAATCACCAAACACAATTTTCATGATACGACCCCATACCTATAGCATTCTTTTATATTATTTTTAACAACCCAATCCAGACTGAAGAAAGTTAATCCATAACCTACCTCGAATGTCAATAAACAGTCCAAAAATCCTTAAACACTGAACTTTTCCCGCACAAATGGATCCAAAACTAGCAAAAACATACAAATATAGAATCCATGCATCAAAAGAAACATAATAATACTCATATTTCCTATTTTTGAGTTGGGGTCAAAAAGGACCCCCGAATTGGATTTTAAAAAAAAAAAGGGAAACATCATAATTTTATTTTAGAAATATATTCCCCACACTCATAGTAGTCTAAAGCTGAAAACCCATGCGAAAAAGAGTTAAAAATGAGGTTCTCATAAAAGAAAAACCATTTTCAAGTTTTACCAGCAACCCTCTCCCCACTCCCCAAACACACATTTTAAAAATCAAGAATTTAAAGTTGTGTTGAAGATAAAATTGACAAAAAATGATAATTATAATATTAAAACTTACTTTTGAAAGGAATCTCGAAAACCCATTTAGAATCGTCCAAATTTGAGCTCCTACACCCCAAAATGGTTGAAATAGGGTTTTGATTCTAAACTTAGGTAGAAATCACAAAAAATAAAATGGATGTTCTTGGGAAATAGGGAATACATAGATATAAATTTATAGATAATGATTCTACATGAAAAACACATCAAAAATCATCAAAGGTGGGGCAATGGGTCATATACTCAGTGATGGTTGTGTACGTGACACTTTGATAGCCTACACGACCTGGTCAATGGATCAAAGTATCGCTTACATCACCAAAAGTTTTTGTGCTAGATCATACCAGCACTAGTGATTTCAAAAACTAGTTTTTAACCTCCAGAACTCATTTAGAACCCTATGAACTTTCTCCAATAGTGAATTTTGATTGTAAAACACGTTTATATTCAACGAAATTATCAAATTTATGAAAAAATGTTCATTATCATAAAACATGCCCCAGGACCCTATTTACATTATTTCTAAACCATGGGTTAAATAGGGATCTAAATGCCACAAAATCAAACCAATCCTAGTACTACTCTAAATTCGAAATTTCGAATCCAATGGTGATATCGAATTTTTGAAAAAGTGTCATTTTCACAAAGTTGACCCCCAAAACCTGATTTTACATGTTTTTGAATCGAGGGTCAAAATGAGATTTCAATATCATAAAAATACATCAACCATGTTACCACCCTAAAATCAATGTTTCAGATTTGCAAGCATAGTTTGTTTTGCCATCCGATGCATAGATTAATAAATATTGATCAAAGTCAATTATAAGGATTTTTAAGCCAACAAAAATCCTAATTTAACATAAATGACATTGAAATGCAGCATAAATCATTCCAATCATCCCCACACCCCAAAAATGCCACAAGTTAACTATGGGGAGAAGTAAAATTGACAATCGCAAAAAAAAAAAGTATTTCACAAAATCACCAAAAATCAAGTCATTACATCATTCACCAATATAAATCTAGTCCGTCTTTTAACTAAAGGCAAAAATTACTTAATACTATAAAAGTTGTGCATAACTACTACGTATATCAGACTTGACCTCTCAAATAGTCCATTTTATCGGTCTATGCCTTCACTGGACATTAATCGCTAGAATTTCTCTAGAATGAAACCGTATAAAATCCTTAGCTTAGATGGAGACAATCTCTTCACCAAAATACAACCTCTCATCTAACTTAATCGAATCCCAATAAATGACATGAGACTCCTCTGGAATGTAATGTCGAAATAAGAAAACATGAAAAACTTGATAAATAAATTATAAGTCTAGGGGCAAAGCCAGTTCGTAAGCCACATCACCAACAGTCGAAGAATATCATATGGGTCAATATACCTATGTCTGACCTTCCCCATCTCGAAATGTAAATTCTTTAGTTTCTTCATCATCGGGGTTATCGATAGCAAACTCAACTATGTAATGGATTTTTAGTATGTTATTTGAGACCTTTTTGGATAGCCAAAAATGGAGGCTCTACGACACGACTGTGGTGCATTGTATTTCACGTCGATCGGTAGCAGCAAAGCACATCGCATATCGCGTTGATAGAGTAACATAATGCATTGTATTTCTCGGTGGCTATTCCAATATAATTTAGTGGGTTTTTGGTCAATAAGGGTATATAAGTCATTTATCTCACCTTATCCCACCCATAACTTAGGATTAAGGGTCCCAAAAGGCATAATTTGTCATTTTATTCACAATTTCTCAAAAAAAAATATTTATTCTCACAAACAAACCCTAACCTCAACCCACAAAATTCAAAGCTCTATTACACTCTTTTCAAGATAAATAAATTTTTTTAAGTTTCCTAAACCAAGAAGTTCAAGAAAAACTTTCAAGATTATCTCCAAGGCTTTCAAGGTCAAGTTTTCTCCATCAAATCAAGCCAATTAAGGTATGTGGGGATATGAACAAGGGTATCCTTTCACCGTTGTACCCAAATTGTATTATTTTAACATTCAAGTTACTTGATTTTAATTAGGGTTCATACCCAAGTTTCTTTATCCTTGAAGCATATGATTATCATGACATTTAAAGCTTTGAATGTGTCAAGAATTGTATGTTTTTATGTTTTAACTTATAAGATTTATATTATGCAAGAGATTACACTATCTTAACTTGATATTATTGAATTATTTCAAAATTATTATTGAGCTTAAAGTATTGACTTGAATCTCTATAAATTAAAGCATAAATTTTAAGCCCTAAGTTTAAGTGTTGAGATTTCAAGAAGATTATGTTCTTAAGTTTTCTTTGATAAGTTTATACCAAGATTTAAAGAATGAGGTGATCTTTTGATCCTAAGATAAGATATGGAACCCACATTTGCTCATCTGGGTTTGAATTAAAGAAAAGAAAAACTTAACTAGTTTTCATTATATAAGCCCTCATGATATTTTAAGGTAGATTTTCTAAAAGTATGAGCATATAAGTAAGATGGGAGTAGTATTTAGCATTGAGTTGGGTATGAGTACAAGGTCACATGCCCCAAAACTCCGTGCCATAATAGGTTTAAGTCCCATAATGGGTTATGTATAGTAATAACTTATGTTAAGGTGTTATTTTGATGGCAAGGGTAGAACATCTCTCCCAAATATAGGTAATATGCTAGACTCCATGATAGCTAAAATGGTTTATGTCGGTTAGAAGAACCTCCTAAAAGAAAGAGTAAAAGCATATCATTTAGAAACGAAGTGTTATGGCCCACAAAATTTTATTTAGGCTTCATTACTCATAGTTATAATTTTACAGATTTTGTTTTATTCAAACCCAAGGTGAGTCACTTACATTTACCAAGCATTTCATGAAAGTTTATCTACATATTGAGTTATTATTTTACTTATGTATTCACCCCACATTCTTAGTACCTTCTGGAAGTACTGAGCTATATATATGTCTATTTGCTATACTGTTTAATAATGTAGGTTCTGGAGCACTGTTCCAGCAGCGTGATTGACTACGAGCATCTCTACCTACATCCAAATGCTTGGTGAGTCCTCATAGTTTGAGGACCCATTTTATCAGACTTTGTATTGACTAAGTATTTTAGTCATTTGATTTGGGTTTGAGTTAGGTCAGCAGGGAGAGTGTCCCAGTGTCTCTCTAGTTAGAAGTAGAGACTTTTCTGACTGGTTTCTATTTTAAAAGTAAAAGTCTTTTTTTTCAAGATTTCCAAGTTTAAGACTTTCAGTTAACATACTAATTATGCTTTAGTTAAGGTTTTATATGTTAACTTTACTTTTGTTATGAGTTCCAAAGTTGTTAGAAGGCTTAAAGGGTTGGCTTGGGACTACTTGTAGTCTTGAGCACCATGTGATGTCCATTGTGTATTTTTGGGGAGTTAAAAAACATGGTATCTGAGGCTAAGGTTTTAAAGAGTCCTAGGGATTAAGACAAGCTACGTTACATAGAGTCTTGATTAATGGGGTATAAATCACACCACATTTATGAACAAGAGGATATATAACAAGTTACGAATCATATTTTCTATCATGATCTATCAATTATATAGTTGTATTTGTCTATTTTAATGTGTGCTTTAATATGATAGTATATATCTCCTTACCAAGCCAATACATATAGAAATGGTGACCAACTACCCTTATCTGTTGACCCTCTGAATGGCAAGGTGTCTCATGTAGAATTTTGGGTTGCTTTACATGTGTTAGCCAAAGTTGTGAATTCCAATGTTCAGGGCAAACAAAAAGGGAGTAGTCCAACTTCAGCAAAATGGTAATCTAGCTGCATCCAGGATTTGTGATTTCATGAGAATGAATCAAGATAAATTCTTTGGGTCCAAGCTTGGTAAGGATCCACAACTCTTCATAGATGAGGTGAGAAATATCAGTAAGATTATGCATGTTATTGAGGAGAAGAGTCTGGATTTGACATCCTATAGGCTGAAGGTTTATTTCTTATGATTGGGTTTTTATATGGAAGAAAGGTCAAGGTGAGAATGTTGCTCCTATGAGTTTTGCAAGTGTTTCAGATGTATATCTGCACAGGTTCTTTCCGCGTGAGATGAGAGATATGTTTGATAGTTCATACACCTAAAGAAGGACTCTATATCAGTAAAGGAGTACTACATTAAGTTTACTCAGTTGTCTAAGTATGCTCCTGAGTTGGAAGCTGACCCTAAGTCTAGTATGAGTAAGTTTGTTACCTGGAGTGTCTGACTTAGCAGTCAAGGAGTGTAGGACTATAATGCTTATTAGGGATATGGATATTTCTAGGTTGATGACTCGTGCTCAGCAAATTAAGGCATAGAAGTTGAATGGAAGAGAGAAGACAAATAAAAAGGCTAGATCAGGAAAGTTTAAGTATGGGCAACCAAGGTCTGGAGGGGGAAATCATTCGTTGTTTTAGGGTAAGTCAGCAGAACCAGCGCCATCTTCAGCCAGTGCCCCTACACCAAGAATGAAGAAGAATCAATGGGGCATGCTTCTATTTCTAGGTCTCAAAATAGTAGAGGGTAAGGCCCAGTTATCATCTATGTGCAAAGAATGGGAAAAAATCATGGTGAGTGTTTGATAGGAAAGGGGAGTTGTTATAAATATGGAAAATTGGGTTAGTAAATCAAGGAGTATCCATATGTTAAGCAGGGAATCAAGAATATTCGTCCAAAGAATCAGGCTATTAGCGCACCAACTCCTCCAGGTTACCTAGTTACTCCTCAAGGTGCATCATTAAGTCTCAGTGGCATTCATCACCAGAATTGGTTTGATGTTTTACCATTTCTTCAAGAGTCGTAGAGTTCACTAAATGTTGTCACTAGTATGCTTCGTGCCTTTTATCTTGATGTATATGTGTTGTTATACCCAGGGTCAAATCTCTCTTATGTTACTCTATTAGGTGTGTTAAATTTTAGGATATGTCCCAAAAGCCTCTCCAAGCCCTTCTTAGTTTCCACCTCAGTGGGCGAGTTAGTTTTTGCCAGGTGAATCTATAAGAAGTGTCCTATCACTATCTTTCATAAGATCATACTAGAAAACCTAATAGAGTTAGAAATTGTAGATATTGATATTACTCTAGGTATAGATTGGCTCTACTTATGCTATGCATCAATAAAATGTCGCACCCATATAGTTAATTTTTAGTTTCTTGATGAGGCATTTTTTAAGTAGAAAGGTAGTGCTGAATCTCCCAAGAGTCATTTCATATCTTATCTTAAGGCCAAAAAGTTAATATCAAAAGAGTGTGTTTATCATTTATTTCGAGTCAAAGACACCAAGTTTGAAGCTCTAACAGTTCAGTCAGTCAATTTAGTCGATAAGTTTCTTGAGGTTTTTCTTGAAGATCTTCTAAGGGTACCTCCTGATAAATAAAGAAAATTTGGTATTGATTTTCTTCCTCATACTCAGCCCATCTTCATACCTCCATATCGAATGGCTCTGTCTGAGCTTAAAGAGTTAAAAGAGTAGCTTAAATACCTCCTAGATAAAGGTATTATTAGGCGTAGTGTTTCTTCTTATGGCGCTCCAGTCCTATTCGTGTGTAAAAAAGATGGCCCTCTAAGAATGTGCATTGACTAGAGCCATTTGAATAAAGTTGAAATCAATAACAAATATCCTTTCCTAGGATTGATGATTTATTTGACCAGCTTCAGGGTGCAAGTTATTTCTCTAAGATAGACCTCAGATACAACTATGATCAACTTAGATTCAAAGAATGTGACATTCAAAAAATAGCTTTCAAAACTTTGTATGGTCACTATGAATTTTTAGTCATATCCTTTGGACTAGTGAATTCCCCAACAACCTTCATGAACTTGATGAATATAGTGTTCAAGAAGTACTTGGATATGTTCATCATAGTCTTCATTGATGACATTATTATCTATTCCCGTAGGAAAGATGATCATGCAAACCATCTCAATATTGTGTTGTAGACTCTTAGAGACCATCAGTTTTTTTGTCAAATTTAGTAAGTCTAAGTTTTTGCTAAGATCAGTGTAATACCACACAAAGTCCTTTTCCAGTTTAAGCCTTAGAGCGTATTCAGTAATGCAGAAATATGAGTCTAAAAGTTTTAGAAAATACCTTCTTAAGTATAAAATATTTTGAATCATGTGGAATTTCCCTAATTTCTACTTTTTGTTATGTAGAGCATTGAATAAGCTTTCCATCGATACAATATTCACCTCAATCGGATACATAGATGACGAGTTAGAGCCATTTTAGTGAGACAGTGTGCCACCTGGTACCTTACCAGCAAAAATGGCAATCGCCAAATTCTAGTAAGCCTCCACGATTATGGGCACGTCACGCCAAGGCTTAATTTTAGAATTTGTCAATTTTCAGGGTTCCTCCGCGATTCCACCATGTCACGGTATAGTTCCAATTCACAACCAAGATGGCAACGTAATTCCACTACATCACACCATCATGCAGTTTCCCAATTATCCAAATTCCAGTGAGCTGGTGCGATTATGGTGTGTCACACTAGCATGTAAAATTAGGATTTTTTTTAGTTTAATTCAATGGGTTTTTGATCATTTCCACTTTCCCCAGCCTTTACAAATACCCAGCCAAGGGATCTCATACTTACTTTCTCTTCCACTCCAAAACTAGGGTTTCCAAAATCAAAACCCTCTCTTTTTGTTCAACAAAAAATCAAAAGAGATCAAGGGAGAATAAAGGAGGAAACAAGAAATCTCTCTAAACGCCTTCAAGAAAAGTGTTTCCCTAGGTATGTAGATGTTGATTCTTGTGTCCCTTTCATCAAGAAGCTCAAGTACCCCTTTCCTAAACTCAAAGATTTTATGTTTATGAGTTTGTAATGATTCATGTGAGTTGAAATTGATGATCCAACTGTTGTTGAGTTTTGTTTCATGTTTTGTTTACAAGATTTATGAGCTTTGACCTTAGTATATGGAGTTTATATGATGTTTGTGATGAGCCTCTTGTAGTTGTTTCTATGTGATGTGTTCATGTCATTTGGGTGTAAAAATGGTTGAATAAAGAAATCATGTCCCCCATAAGTTTGATAAATAGCTTAGGTGAAGCGTAAGGGCTATTATTGTATGTTGAATAGGAAACCCCAAATTATGAGCTTGTCCATAGCATGCCTAGTGTTTAATAAAATGCCTTAGTAAGTAAAATGTGCCATGATAGTATGAAATCGAACAAGTTGATATATGATGGTTGTAAATCCCCCAATTATGTGCTCCTTGATATATGTTAAGCTTTTAATACATGCCAAGTGGTTAGCAAGTAAGTTGAGAAATTACAGTATGAAGTTTTCCCCAAATCATATGATGTCCAAATACATGTCAAGACTGATTTAGGTGTGAAGTACTTGAGGTAAAACCTTGTTGGAAGGAAGTATAATCTAGTAGTATGGTTCCCTATGCTAGTATATGTTGATGTTTCTTAAATGCTTGATGCAATGCCTTAATGATTGTAAAGGGTGAAGGTATGTTATGTTTCCTAAATACTTGAAGAGATGCTTTAATGATAATAATGATGAAAGCAAGATTGTAATGAAGATGATTAATGAATGGTTGTGATGATTGGAGGAAATGATTATGTTTTACTTTTATGTTATAGAGTCCTGAGGGTATTTATACATGACAATTTAGCTGCTGTCTAGAGCCATGTTAGTTTACAATAATACCAGTTGAGCCATGACTCTCAGAACATAGTGAATTATAGAACGTTGCATTCTTAGACAGATACAGAACTTAAGAAAGCTTCAGTAATCTCTGTAATCTCCATATCGCTTGTGTAATGTAGCCTCAGCTTCGCAACGCATCTCAGATTTAACAGTATGCAAGTGTTCAATTCTAATCTCGATAGTGACTGAATAATCTATTCAAGCTCTGTAATTATCAGTTAGATACCGTGATTCAATAACCATTTCCATCAGATATTAAACTAAGTGATCTCAGCATAGCTCAGATTAATATTTTGATAAACATGATCAGTATAAGATTTAGTTTAGTTGTGTCCAGTTAAGAATTCAGTCAGAGTCTTTCAGTTGGGAGTAGGAAACTAGCAACCGAACGAGGAAGGGATGGCATCGCCTCCCATTAGCAAAAGAGAGGTCGAAGTCATTAGTAGCAATCCCTGACCT
>CM061556.1:112126459-112217387 GCA_030864225.1 Capsicum baccatum var. pendulum
GGGGTTTCCTATTCAACATACAATAATAGCCCTTACGCTTCACCTAAGCTATTTATCAAACTTTATGGGGGACATGATTTCTTTATTCAACCATTTTTACACCCAAATGAACATGAACACATCACATAGAAAAAACTACAAGAGGGCTCACTCACAAACATAATATAAACTCCATATACTAAGGTCAAAGCTCATAAATCTTGTAAACAAACATGAAACAAAACTCAACAACAGCTGGATCATCAATTTCATCTCACATGAATCATTACAAACTCATAAACATAAAATCTTTGAGTTTAGGAAAGGGGTACTTGAGGCTTCTTGGATGAAAGGGACACAAGAATCAACTTCTACATACCTAGGGAAACACCTTTTCTTGAAGGCGTTTTCCTCTTTATTCTCCCTTGATCTCTTTTGATTTTTTGTTGAACAAAAAGAGAGGGTTTTGATTTTGGAAACCCTAGTTTTGGAGTGGAAGAGAAAAATAAGTATGAAATCCCTTGGCTGGGTATTTGTAAAGGCTGGGGAAAGTGGAAATGATCAAAAACCCATTGGAATTAAACTAAAAAAAAATCCTAATTTTACATGCTAGTGTGACACACCATAATCGCACCAGCTCACTGGAATTTGGATAATTGGGAAACTGCATGATGGTGTGATGTAGTGGAAATTACGTGGCCATCTTGGTTGTGAATTGGAACTATACCGTGACATGGTGGAATCGCGGAGGAACCCTGAAAATTGAAAAATTCTAAAATTAAGCCTTGGCGTGATGTGCCATAATCGTGGAGGCTTACTAGAATTTGGCGATTGCCATTTTTGCTGGTAAGGTACCAGGTGGCACACTGTCTCACTAAAATGGCTCTAACTCTTCATCTATGTATCCGATTTAGGCAACTATTGTATCGATGGAAAGCTTATTCAATGCTCTACATAACAAAAAGTAGAAATTAGGGAAATTCCACATGATTCAAAATATTTTATACTTAAGAAGGTATTTCTGAAACTTTTAGACTCATATTTCTGCATTACTGAATACGCTCTAAGGCTTAAACTGGAAAAGGACTTTGTGTGGTATTACACTGATCTTAGCAAAAACTTAGACTTACTAAATTTGACAAAAAACTGATGGTCTCTAAGAGTCTACAACACAATATTGAGATGGTTTGCATGATCATCTTTCCTACGGGAATAGATAATAATGTCATCAATGAAGACTATGATGAACATATCCAAGTACTTCTTGAACACTATGTTCATCAAGTTCATGAAGGTTGTTGGGGAATTCACTAGTCCAAAGGATATGACTAAAAATTCAAAGTGACCATACAAAGTTTTGAAAGCTATTTTTTGAATGTCACATTCTTTGAATCTAAGTTGATCATAGTTGTATCTGAGGTCTATCTTAGAGAAATAACTTGCACCCTGAAGCTGGTCAAATAAATCATCAATCCTAGGAAAGGATATTTGTTATTGATTTCAACTTTATTCAAATGGCTCTAGTCAATGCACATTCTTAGAGGGCCATCTTTTTTACACACGAATAGGACTGGAGCGCCATAAGAAGAAACACTACGCCTAATAAAACCTTTATCTAGGAGGTATTTAAGCTACTCTTTTAACTCTTTAAGCTCAGCCAGAGCCATTCGATATGGAGGTATGAAGATGGGCTGAGTATGAGGAAGAAAATCAATACCAAATTTTCTTTATTTATCAGGAGGTACCCTTAGAAGATCTTCAAGAAAAACCTCAAGAAACTTATTGACTAAATTGACTGACTGAACTGTTAGAGCTTCAAACTTGGTGTCTTTGACTCGAAATAAATGATAAACACACTCTTTTGATATTAACTTTTTGGCCTTAAGATAAGATATGAAATGACTCTTGGGAGATTCAGCACTACCTTTCTACTTAAAAAATGCCTCATCAAGAAACTAAAAATTAACTATATGGGTGCGACATTTTATTAATGCATAGCATAAGTAGAGCCAATCTATACCTAGAGTAATATCAATATCTACAATTTCTAACTCTATTAGGTTTTCTAGTATGATCTTATGAAAGATAGTGATAGGACACTTCTTATAGATTCACCTGGCAAAAACTAACTCGCCCACTGAGGTGGAAACTAAGAAGGGCTTGGAGAGGCTTTTGGGACATATCCTAAAATTTAACACACCTAATAGAGTCACATAAGAGAGATTTGACCCTGGGTATAACAACACATATACATCAAGATAAAAGGCACGAAGCATACTAGTGACAACATTTAGTGAACTCTACGACTCTTGAAGAAATGGTAAAACATCAAACCAATTCTGGTGATGAATGCCACTGAGACTTAATGATGCACCTTGAGGAGTAACTAGGTAACCTGGAGGAGTTGGTGCGCTAATAGCCTGATTCTTTGGACGAATATTCCTGATTCCCTGCTTAACATATGGATACTCCTTGATTTACTAACCCAATTTTCCATATTTATAACAACTCCCCTTTCCTATCAAACACTCACCATGATTTTTTCCCATTCTTTGCACATATATGATAACTGGGCCTTACCCTATACTATTTTGAGACCTAGAAATAGAAGCAGTGCCCCATTGATTCTTCTTCATTCTTGGTGTAGGGGCACTGGCTGAAGATGACGCTAGTTCTGCTGACTTACCCTAAAACAATGAATGATTTCCCCCTCCAGACCTTGGTTGCCCATACTTAAACTTTCCTGATCTAGCCTTTTTATTTGTCTTCTCTCTTCCATTCAACTTCTATGCCTTAATTTGCTGAGCACGAGTCATCAACCTAGAGATATCCATATCCCTAATAAGCATTATAGTCCTACACTCCTTGACTGCGAAGTCAGACACTCCAGTAACAAACTTACTCATACTAGACTTAGGGTCAGCTTCCAACTTAGGAGCATACTTAAACAACTGAGTAAACTTAATGTAGTACTCCTTTACTGATATAGAGTCCTTCTTTAGGTGTATGAACTATCAAACATATCTCTCATCTCACGCGAAAAGAACCTGTGCAGATATACATCCTGAAACACTTGCAAACTCATAGGAGCGACATTCTTACGTTGACCTTTCTTCCATATAAAAACCCAATCATAAGAAATAACCTTCAGCCTATAGGATGTCAAATCCAGACTTCTCCTCAATAACATGCATAATCTTACTGATATTTCTCACCTCATCTATGAAGAGTTGTGGATCCTTACCAAGCTTGGACCCAAAGAATTTATCTTGATTCATTCTCATGAAATCACAAATCCTGGATGCAGCTAGATTACCATTTTGCTGAAGTTGGACTACTCCCTTTTTGTTGCCCTGAACATTGGAATTCACAACTTTGGTTAACGCATGTAAAGCAACCCAAAATTCTACATGAGACACCTTGCCATTCAGAGGGTCAACAGATAAGGGTAGTTGGTCACCATTTCTATATGTATTGGCTTGGTAAGGAGATATATACTATCATATTAAAGCACACATTAAAATAGACAAATACAACTATATAATTGATAGATCATGATAGAAAATATGATTCGTAACTTGTTCTATATCCTCTTGTTCATAAATGTGGTGTGCTTTACACCCATTATCAAGACTTTATGTAACGTAGCTTGTCTTAATCCCTAGGACTCTTTAAAACCTTAGCCTCAGATACCATGTTTTTAACTCCCCAAAAATACACAATGGACATCACATGGTGCTCAAGACTACAAGTAGTCCCAAGCCAACCCTTTAAGCCTTCTAACAACTTTGGAACTCATAATAAAAGTAAAGTTAACATATAAAACCTTAACTAAAGCATAATTAGTATGTTAACTGAAAGTCTTAAACTTGGAAATCTTGAAAAAAAAGACTTTTACTTTTAAAATAGAAACCAGTCAGAAAAGTCTCTACTTCTAACTAGAGAGACACTGGGACACTCTCCTGCTGACCTAACTCAAACCCAAATCAAATGACTAAAATACTTAGTCAATATCAAAGTCTGATAAAATGGGTCCTCAAACTATGAGGACTCACCAAGCATTTGGATGTAGGTAGAGATGCTCATAGTCAATCACGCTGCTGGAACAGTGCTCCAGAACCTACATTATTAAACAGTATAGCAAATAGACATATATATAGCTCAGTACTTCCAGAAGGTACTAAGAATGTGGGGTGAATACATAAGTAAAATAATAACTCAATATGTAGATAAACTTTCATGAAATGCTTGGTAAATGTAAGTGACTCACCTTGGGTTTGAATAAAACAAAATCTGTAAAATTATAACTATGAGTAATGAAGCCTAAATAAAATTTTGTGGGCCATAACACTTCGTTTCTAAATGATATGCTTTTACTCTTTCTTTTAGGAGGTTCTTCTAACCGACATAAACCATTTTAGCTATCATGGAGTCTAGCATATTACCTATATTTGGGAGAGATGTTCTACCCTTGGCATCAAAATAACACCTTAACATAAGTTATTACTATACATAACCCATTATGGGACTTAAACCTATTATGACACGTAGTTTTGGGGCATGTGACCTTGTACTCATACCCAACTCAATGCTAAATACTACTCCCATCTTACATATATGCTCATACTTTTAGAAATCTACCTTAAAATATCATGAGGGCTTATATAATGAAAACTAGTTAAGTTTTTCTTTTCTTTAATTCAAACCCAGATGAGCAAATGTGGGTTCCATATCTTATCTTAGGATCAAAAGATCACCTCATTCTTTAAATCTTGGTATAAACTTATCAAAGAAAACTTAAGAACATAATCTTCTTGAAATCTCAACACTTAAACTTAGGGCTTAAAATTTATGCTTTAATTTATAGAGATTAAAGTCAATACTTTAAGCTCAATAATAATTTTGAAATAATTCAATAATATCAAGTCAAGATAGTGTAATCTCTTGCATAATATAAATCTTATAAGTTAAAACATAAAAACATACAATTCTTGACACATTCAAAGCTTTAAATGTCATGATAATCATATGCTTCAAGGATAAAGAAACTTGGGTATGAACCCTAATTAAAATCAAGTAACTTGAATGTTAAAATAATACAATTTGGGTACAACGGTGAAAGGATACCCTTGTTCATATCCCCACATACCTTAATTGGCTTGATTTGATGGAGAAAACTTGACCTTGAAAGCCTTGGAGATAATCTTGAAAGTTTTTCTTGAACTTCTTGGTTTAGGAAACTTAAAAAAATTTATTTATCTTGAAAAGAGTGTAATAGAGCTTTGAATTTTGTGGGTTGAGGTTAGGGTTTGTTTGTGAGAATAAATATTTTTTTTTGAGAAATTGTGAATAAAATGACAAATTATGCCTTTTGGGACCCTTAATCCTAAGTTATGGGTGGGATAAGGTGAGATAAATGACTTATATACCCTTATTGACCCAAAACCCACTAAATTATATTGGAATAGCCACCGAGAAATACAATGCATTATGTTACTCTATCAACGCGATATGCGATGTGCTTTGCTGCTACCCATCGATGTGAAATACAATGCACCACGGTCGTGTCGTAGAGCCTCCATTTTTGGCTATCCAAAAACGTCTCAAATAACAAACTAAAAATCCATTACATAGTTAAGTTTGCTATCGATAACCCCGATGATGAAGCAACTAAAGAATTTACATTTCGAGATGGGGAAGGTCAGACATAGGTATATTGACCCATATGATATTCTTCGACTGTTGGTGATGTGGCTTACGAACTGGCTTTGCCCCCAGACTTATATGTTATTTATCAAGTTTTTCAAGTTTTCTTATTTCGACATTACATTCCAGAGGAGTCTCATGTCATTTATTGGGATTCGATTAAGTTAGATGAGAGGTTGTATTTTGGTGAAGAGATTGTCTCCATCTAAGCTAAGGATTTTATACGGTTTCATTCTAGAGAAATTCTAGCGATTAATGTCCAGTGGAGGCATAGACCTATAAAATGGACTATTTGAGAGGTCAAGTCTGATATACGTAGTAGTTATGCACAACTTTTATAGTATCAAGTAATTTTTGCCTTTAGTTAAAAGACGGACTAGATTTATATTGGTGAATGATGTAATGACTTGATTTTTGGTGATTTTGTGAAATACTTTTTTTTTTTGCGATTTGTCAATTTTACTTCTCCCCATAGTTAACTTGTGGCATTTTTGGGGTGTGGGGATGATTGGAATGATTTATGCTGCATTTCAATGTCATTTATGTTAAATTAGGATTTTTGTTGGCTTAAAAATCCTTATAATTGACTTTGATCAATATTTATTAATCTATGCATCGGATGGCAAAACAAACTATGCTTGCAAATCTGAAACATTGATTTTAGGGTGGTAACATGGTTGATGTAGTTTTATGATATTTAAATCTCATTTTGACCCTCGATTCAAAAACATGTAAAATCAGGTTTTGGGGGTCAACTTTGTGAAAATGACACTTTTTCAAAAATTCGATATCGCCATTGGATTCGAAATTTCGAATTTAGAGTAGTACTAGGATTGGTTTGATTTTGTGGCATTTAGATCCCTATTTAACCCATGGTTTAGAAATAATGTAAATAGGGTCCTGGGGCATGTTTTATGATAATGAACATTTTTTCATAAATTTGATAATTTCGTTGAATATAAACGTGTTTTACAATCAAAATTCACTATTGGAGCACGTTCATAGGGTTCTAAATGAGTTCTGGAGGTTAAAAACTAGTTTTTGAAATCGCTAGTGCTGGTATGATCTAGTACAAAAACTTTTGGTGATGTAAGCGATACTTTGATCCATTGACCAGGTCGTGTAGGCTATCAAAGTGTCACGTACACAACCATCACTGAGTATATGACCCATTGCCCCACCTTTGATGATTTTTGATGTGTTTTTCATGTAGAATCATTATCTATAAATTTATATCTATGTATTCCCTATTTCCCAAGAACATCCATTTTACTTTTTGTGATTTCTACCTAAGTTTAGAATCAAAACCCTATTTCAACAATTTTGGGGTGTAGGAGCTCAAATTTGGACGATTCTAAATGGGTTTTCGAGATTCCTTTCAAAAGTAAGTTTTAATATTATAATTATCATTTTTTGTCAATTTTATCTTCAACACAACTTTAAATTCTTGATTTTTAAAATGTGTGTTTGGGGAGTGGGGAGAGGGTTGCTGGTAAAACTTGAAAATGGTTTTTCTTTTATGAGAACCTCATTTTTAACTCTTTTTCGCATGGGTTTTCAGCTTTAGACTACTATGAGTGTGGGGAATATATTTCTAAAATAAAATTATGATGTTTCCCTTTTTTTTTTAAAAATCCAATTCGGGGGTCCTTTTTGACCCCAACTCAAAAATAGGAAATATGAGTATTATTATGTTTCTTTTGATGCATGGATTCTATATTTGTATGTTTTTGCTAGTTTTGGATCCATTTGTGCGGGAAAAGTTCAGTGTTTAAGGATTTTTGGACTGTTTATTGACATTCGAGGTAGGTTATGGATTAACTTTCTTCAGTCTGGATTGGGTTGTTAAAAATAATATAAAAGAATGCTATAGGTATGGGGTCGTATCATGAAAATTGTGTTTGGTGATTTACGTGCCTGTGTGGGTACCTTTTTGGATAATATTCAGTCGTTTTTGAAATATTACTTTCTATGTCTGACAGTATTTTTAGTTGAACTCTTGTTGGTGGAAAAACCTAGATATTTGGATTTATGTGGTGTCAATGACATTTCTTGAAAGTTTAACTTGATGGATTCTAGATTAAATTAGATCATTGATGATTGATTGATTTGAGTAGATTTCTTTATCACATGGTTGGTATATTGGTTGGATATTGGATATTCTCATTTTAGTTGGTTGTGAGCATTACATCCTCATATCATATTCATTAATCAAATATTGGTACTACCATGGAAATTCTGGAAACACTGGCTTTTTTGAAAAAAAATGTAACATATTGTTGCGAACTTATTTTTCACAGGTCATGATGATGCCTACAATGAACAAGGAGTAGGCTAGCCAAACCCGTAGTCTGAAATGACTAGTAACAGACTACTCAGTAAAATAAGGAAAGAATGCAGAATAAGTATAACAAAAGAGAAAATACATGAATAATTTCCAAAACATAGGGGTATTAGTACAAGATCTTGTAATATAATAAGAGTACAAAAATGAAATATCAAAGGAATTATACTGATACAACTTATCTCCAAAAATAATGTAGATAATAGTCTAATACATAAGAGAGAGAAAGTAATACTCCGAACGTCAGGAGCTAACTTGATGTCTCCGAAACATGGTTGCTTTGCACAATGCGCACATCAATGACTATAACCTGTAGTATAACCAACAGGCTGCAAAAGAGTAGTATGAGTACCAAATGAATAGTACTCAGTAGGAAACTACTAACTGAGCTCTAAAGATAAAGCAGATATACATAGCATATATATATAATGGAAAAACTATACCCAAATGTCCAATAATCATGTAACAAGCCAATGAGATAATAAGGATGGTCTGTCCTATTTATGTCTAATAGACCAATATAATAAGGCTAAGAAAGTATCAAGGATGAACTATCCTATTCCATCCATATACATAAATGTCAATCCTATACGTATATCCTTGACCATTATATGAATGAAACAACGGAAGAAAAATATATATAATATACAAGGCCAAGGAATGAATATTAAATGTGAAGAAAAAAAGGAAGGTATATACGGTAGTACCATAGTTACATATAGCTATTATATATATATATATATACATATATATATAGAGAGAGAGAGATTCAAGGTTATCTCTAGGCACAACCTAGATCATCATATCATCTTTATAAGGCCTCATTATAATCCAAACAGGATTTAGTGCTAACCAGCTTAGGATTTCAATCCATATGTCTAGACATGAAATAATCATACATAAGAATGCAATCATAAGATAGGAGAGTGCAAAATCATACCTCAGATCTCGATAACAAATCAATGACCAATATATCATAATCTAAACATATTAATGATCATGTTAATGATAATAACAATATCAATAACAACGCGAGTAATTTGCTATTCCAGAGAACCATATACCTAATCGAGCCTATGTGTTCCTCCACCACCCCAGACTTTTATGGCTCAATCAGCACATAATAACATAAGGTATAGTCATCGCTCATATCTATGTAAACCTCCCATACCGATTGATATACATTGGTTAATACTGGTAATAGGAGATGTACATGCAAGAATGGATGCTAGGTGCATAATCAATATCACAACTATCCTCCGAACTCGAACCGGATATATATATCATCATCCTAACATCATATTACAAACCTTGGCCTAATAATATATCTAGAATAATCACAACATCATAATCATAACCTTAGGCTCATATACATAATTATGTTTATAAGCCGTAATATATCAATAACCATCTCACATATAGGAGGCATATCACATCTAGGAGGCAAAATATCAATAAACATATCACATCTATAATACATCTCATATCTATAGGTTATGCATCATGAATACAAGGAATATCACCTCTCTAGGCCAATTATCATATCAAGGAGGAACATCAACTCTATAAATCATATATTGTATCTAAGAGGAAATATCGTCTCTATAGGCAAAATAACATGTTTAAGAGAAAATAACATCTCTAAAGGCCCAACATTATTTCTAAGAGGAAATAATATTTCTAAAGGTCCAATATAACATCTACGAGGAAATGGCACTCTAAAGAACCAATATTACATGCAAGAGGAAATGGCATCTGTAAAGGCCCACTATCACATCTAAGAGGAATTAACATCTCTGTAGGACATTAATCATAATTTAGGGTAATTCATCACAATTTATAAATTCACCAAGAAAATCGCATAAATAAGGCTCATTGGTCTCAACTAGGCCAAACATCCTCAACTAAGTCCACAAGAGCTAGTATATATAACACACATCATCTCGAAGAAGAGAAGGTAGAAGCATACCTCAAGGCCGAACCGCAAAATCTCTGATCATTCTCCAAGTGCCCATCTTAACTTCACAATACAAAAATTCCATCACACTGTGCATATTGACTACTTTTGATTAGGGGTCAAAGGGGACCATCGAAATGGATTTTTAAAAAAGAAGGAAAAAATCATAACTTTACGTCGAAAATATGTTTCACATATTTTTAGAAATCTATAACTGAAAACCCAAGTCAAATCGAATAAAAATGAGGTTCAAATCAAAGAAAAATCATTTAGGAGAATTATCGGGAAACTCTTTTAAATTCGGGTTAAAATAAAGAATTGGAGTTATTTTGAAGGTTAAATTGATGAAAAACTAGTAATTAAAAGATAAAAATATCATTCAAGTTAAAAGAAGTAAAATTGGAGTTTAACATCATGCTCTAAAATTTTTGGAGTTTTGAGAAACTTATCAAGAAATTACTAAGAAAAAGGTGAATTCTTACCTTAAATCTGTAATAGAATCAATAAATAGATGTTAATCTACTTTTTTAAGCTCCCACAATTTTCAATTCTAAACTCCCACACAATTTTAGGGTTCAACTCTCAATATGAAAGATGAAAAATGAGCAAAATGAGCCCCAAAATTGCTTTAAATAGTGCAGAAAAATCTGCAACAACTTTTTCCGAGTCCGTACTGAGTTTGATGTGATGTCCGGGATTCATTTGGAGTCTAATATATGCAAACGAACTATGTAATAACACTAAATTTGATTCTACGGACTCAATGGAAATATCAAATTCTGAAATATTATTTGTTTTCACAGTGTTGACCTTCGAAATCCGAAATTCAAAATTATGATTTTCTAAACCATGGATCGAAATGACATTTAAAAGCCATAAAATCCCTACAAAAATGTTATCACCATAGATAAGACATTCTAGATCTACTGGCAAAGTTAGATTTTTAATACGAGGTCTTTTCAACCAAATGTGGGTCCCAAACCCATATTCTTAATTTTCAAAATTTTTAATCTGTAGGACGAAATGAGTTCAGGTGCATTGGGATCTGAACTAAAGATCTACCTAGCCTAAAATTGATATTCAAAATGTGATGATGCAGTCAAAATTTGCATTCGAGATCGTTTCTCCAATGTTTTCACCCAGTGGACATTTTGGAACTAATGAAGACTTCAATATAAAGAATTGGCTCTAAAAATCAAACAAACTGCCCGGTAACTAAACTGTTAGTCCCAGCAAGTAATAAATGACTTGGGGCATCTATGGAGAAGCTCAAACGATAAAGATAAGTGGAAATATAAAAAATGACGGAAAAGGTCATTACAATATCCACTACTAAAAGGACTTTAGTCCTCGAAAGTCAACAGATGGAAAGAAATTGAAAAGCTTGATAGGATGAGATACTGGGCCCGCATGCTTCATGCATGACTTACCAAATGACCTCAACAAAGAGAAAACACTTTCAAGGATTTCACCATAGGTATCCCATTATAACCAGCACCCTCACTTTACTACCAAACAACCAAAACTTAAATTTAACCACTAACTGACTGCTAACTGAACCGAAAAGGCTGATGCGCACAAACTAAACCAAAACAAACTGATACTATCTAGATACGAGCATAACCCAACAATGGCTCATCCAGGACAAAAAAGAAACCAAGAAATGATTCATACCATCGACTCTAAATCCAATTATAATCCTTCTTTAACCATTCCACACCTGTAATCCTCTCCAAGTCTAGGAGGAAAATCACCTGAGTCTTGTTCGCATAATATTATCACAGAGAACTTAAAGAACTAAAGTTGATTAACTGAATGTCCATATGCTACATATGTGAATAAGTCTATAAGGCACTGCTTGGGCACAAAAATGAAAATAATAAAGGAAGGCAATTTATTCCAATGCTATAACCAGTCTGGATGTTAGTCAAACAAAAATTCAAGGGATCAAGGAATAACTACTCATCACTAAATATTCAACTCCAGTATGCCCCATCAATTGAGAATGAAGCCATACTAAATCCAACTCAAGTATAATATACCCATTTAGAATAATATCCAAGAAACCCAAAGAAAACTGTAGACTAAAGGTAAAAGTTAAAAGAACCAATATTGGGTCAATGGGCTATCATTTGAGGACTTATGAACTATAATCCATCCAAAGTCTAGAAAAGAAAATAGGCAACTACATAGTAAGATAAACAAGCCTATAAATTAAATCTGAACTAAGACATGTCAAAAATAAATGCTGCACACAAGCTCTACAACACAAAGCTAAATCTCAATTCCAAGGATGAATCGCTCGATCTCAATTGCCCAAGCGAAACCTGAAGATAGGTAGGCATTCATGTTTTAAATCTACCATACTTTCAAATCGCCATTCCAAGGCATCAAATAAAAAATTTAGCCAATAAGGCTAGATCAATGTCAACTATCTCAAATCTACTTTAGTGTCCAAATCTGACTTATCCAAGATAAATCATACCAAACCATAGTCGAGATATATCTAAAGAACAAAAATCACCATAGCGATAACCAACAACTCAAAATGCAAGCAACCAACTCGATATCATCTAGATGGTACAAAATATAGCCATAAAAAAATCATGCCAAAGGATAAATCACCGATAAATAATCCAATTAACCCACTCTATAACCGCTGGAGGGCATGAACTATCGAAATACACTAAAAAACTCCCTTAGGCTGAAAACCACATCAGTAATGGAAAAACTCAAGCAACTCAGAGAAATGCAACTTTAGCCAATAACTAATAAATCTAACACTCTTTCTCGACAAAGAATAGCCACAGGCACAAATCATAGACGAGAATCACTCCACCAAGCTTCATTAGTCTGATCAACCTCTAAAATATGGATTTTCCAAATCCACCCAAGATTAACATCATTGAAGAAGAAATATACCAATCATAAAATCAAGGTCAAAGTTAAGACAATCACAAAAAATCAACAATTTTTCAATATAAATAATTTTCAATTTGCCAACTTAAGAAGCGATCACAAGAAAGGCAACCTGTCTCTAACTCTATAACTCCACTTAAGGAAAAATTATATCATACAAAAGGAGCATCCGATCTCCACACTAATAATAAAGGAAACCCACTCTAAGGGAATGAACCCAACAAACCTATGAGATGAATCTACGATATCTCAATCTTAATATCAAAACCACTGTCAAGTGAAGAAATTGCCATAATGAATAATGAACCCAAAACTAGTAAATTTCACAAATCGGTAATATGGGAAGGGATAGCCAAATCAAACGCCTTTGCAACACAAGAGGTGAGTTTATGATTATCAAACTCAATAACATGTAATATAACTAAATTGCCAACTTAAAATAATAAACACAGAATCATGAAAGTTCAACTTACCTTTGATACCACAATATATTCCTAAATAAATCTAACATAGCTAACCAACAGGGAAAAATTAACCTCACCGCGCTATGAGAAAGAAATGATCAAATCGAGATATATCTTCTCAATCGACCAGATAAGATAATAAATAAATAAATTCTAACTAGATAATAATAGTCTAAACAGCTACCCAACAAGGATTAATTACATCAAGTAATAATATCAAATAATACCAATAACCTAAAGAAGTGATAGCAATAGAAACAACAATATCAACATCAATATAATGAACAACAATATCATGTACCACTGAATGGCCACAATAAAGCTAATGTGTCAAGATAAATAGGAATCAAACCAAAAAGCTACACCTGTAAGAGCAAATATAAATACAGATCTACTCCATCCACTACTAAAATAAATAAACCATGGAGTAGTAACATAATCATGAATTTAATAATAAGGTGCATTATAACCAATATCAATTCATCAAGGGATATAATCATCAATGGGTATGAAAACTCCAATACATATCATAAAAGATAAATGCAAGAAATAAAAGTACACCTATCATGGTAAAATCTACACTCACATGTCTGCTAGCCATACGCAGAATAAATTTAAATGGGTCCAAACTAAAAATAATTGACTAAATCATCAGCTAGGTTACCAAGCACACTATCTCTAACTAATGATGCCAAAACATCATGAGGCTGTTCTGAATGAGCTGAATAACTAGAAATCCTATGTTGAGGACACTTTCTAGAGCAATAGTCGACCTCTCTATAGGCCATATATCATGTCTAAGTTGAAATAACATCTCTACAGCTGTCAAATACAACCCAATAGTAGGTAAGTAGAACCCATAGTTCAGAATGTCTAGTAATAGAGTACTCAATAAAATAAGGAAAGAATGTAGAATAAGTATAACAAAAGTTCAAATACATAAATAAAACCAAAACCTTTTAGTATCAGCACAAGTGCTTCTAATATAATCAGAGTACAAAAATAAAATATCAAAGGAATTACACTGATACAAACTTATCTTCAAATATAATATAGATACTAGTCTATTACATAAGAAAGAGATAAGTAATGCTTCAAATACCAGGATCTCACTCAAAGTCTCCAAACTATGGCTGCTCTGCACGATACACACATCATTGGTGATAACCCGTACTATGATTTGTAGGAAGCAGAAGTATAGTATGAGTACCAAATGAATGATACTTAGTAGGTAACTACAAACTAAGCACCAAAGATAAAGAAGATATACAAAACATATAAACAAAATAAAAAACTCAACCCAAATTTCCAATAATCATATAACAAGCTAATGCGATAATAAGGATAGACTATCCTTATAATTTCCAACAGACTAACATAATAAGCTTCAGAAAATATCAAGTATGAACTATCCTATTCCATCCATACTCACAAATGTCAATCCTATACATAGATCCCCGACCATTATACAATTGGAACTGATTTAAAAAAGAATATATATAATGATATACAAGGCCTAGAATGAATATACAGTGTGAATAAATAAAGGAAAGGGTATACAGTAGTACAATAAATACATATAGCTAGATATCATATATATATTGAAGCAAGGTTATCTTAAGGCATAACCTAGACCATTATATTATTATTATAAGGCCTCAGTATAATCCAAACAGTATTTAGTACTAACTAGCTCAGGATTTTAATCCACATGGCTAGATATGAAACAATCATGCATAATAATACAATTATAATATATGAGAGGCCAATATCATTCCTTAGATCTCGATACCGAATCAATGAAAAATATTTCATAAGATAAACATAACAATGATCGTAATAATGATAATAACAATATCAATAATAGTACAAGTAATTGGCTATTCTTGACAACCATATACCAAATCGAGCCTAAGGATTCCACTACCTCCCCACACTTGGAAGGCAAAATAAGCAAACAACAACACAAGGCATAGTATTTACCCATGTCTATACAACCGTATCATACCGACTAATAAACATAAGCATATACTGGTGATAGGTAATATGTCCAAATTATAACTCTTGTTAGAAAGTGTAAGTGGTCGCTGTCAAATATAGAATCTAACTGGGTTGGGTGTTGAATCCCACATGGAATATTGTATTCACTAAGTATTGTGGTTGTTATTAGACAGTTGAGTGAAGGTTCCAGAATAAAGTGGGTTTTTGATTTATCAATAGTATTCAAATGCTTGTCACGAAAATTAATCCAACTCTAGATTGTATTGCAAATAGTAATTCAGTAAGAGTACTCAAACTAGAGTTATGGTTACCAAGATGCTTAAGCAGCTAGGGTTGTGAACTACTTTGAATTCCCAATGAACAATTCTAATTGCAAGAGTAATTGAATTCTAAGGTTTACCCATTAGTTTCTCAACCTAAATGAGTAGTTTATCCCTTAGTTCTTTCAAACTTAAGGAATGTATTGTTTATTCATTATATTCTGACATGGGTTAATTTGGTTATGGCATCTACCCTTTATCCAAAGGTTAAAGCCTTTAGATATATGTAAACCATTTCTTTTCCCAACAAACACTTTTCTATTCAACAAGTGATGTTCTTGGCCTCAGTTTTCAAGTTTACAATCAAGAAAAGTCATAAAAGTTAAGAAGGGTTTATGTAATATCAATTAATCATGGGAATCTACTAGATTCACTACCCCTAATAAACTTATCACATCAAGGCTCCCATAACCCTAGTTATAGGAGCTTAGCCATATATCTCCATCACAAAAAGAGAAGAAATCATTGTGTTATACATAAGTTAATTTAGAATTTACTTACAAAAGTCATAATTATTGTTCTTCAATCTTTAATAAAGAAAATGATAATGGAATCTAGGTCCCAAATTCTAGAATGACTCTTAGAGAAAAACTACGCACTATATATTTCTAGTATGGAAAACCTAAAAGATAGTTAAAAGATAAATATAAGAGATAAAAGATAAGAATAAGATCCAAAATAGAACCTAAAAATAGGTATTTATATGTTCCTAGGTAAAAAGGATTTAAAATTTGAATTTAGAAAAACAACGTCCAAATTGGAGGTTAAGTTGGTGGTCAGTCGCAAGACCATTTTGGCAATCACTGGGTCTTCTGAAATCCTGGATTCTATTTTGGGCCTAGTGGTCAAGTTGGTGGTCAGTCGTACGACTGGTGGTTCACTATTTTGGCCATTACTAGGTCTTCTGAAATTCTAGTTTCTATTTTGGGCCTGGTGGTCAAGTTGGTGGTCAGTTGCTAGACTAGTGTTCCACTATTTTGTCCTTCACTGGGTCTTCTGAAATACTGCATTTTGTTTTGGGCATGGTGGTTAGGTTGGTGGCTAGTCGCAAGACTAGTGGTCTACCATTTTGACCACCAATGGTGTTTTACTGCTACTTTTCTTAGTCTTCTCCTTCAGCTGGCTCCTTACACCGAAACACTAAGATCAAGCATTAAATGCAATCTTGGTTGCTTGAAAACATACAATTTTCCCAAGAAAAAGATGCACAATGTTCTGTCAAAAGTCGGAACATCAACACCCTCAAATTAAAATAATTGCTTATCCTCAAGCAACTATATAATACTATACTAAGATGCTTAACCAAGAGAACTATAAGATACCTATGACAGTCAATCATAAATTTTAGTTCAAAACACATTACCCTCTCCAAGTTCAATCACTTTAAACCCAACTATGTATATTAATGAAAGTCAATAATGTGACATAGAGAAATAAAGCTATGGCATCACATTAGCAATAAACAGCCACACATTTGTACAAGTCACACGACCTAAACAAGTAAGCAGCCAGCAATACAACCCATGTGCCCTTACAACGAAGAAGTCCCTCCTCACTTATATATGAAATCAAGCATGTCAATGCGGGGATGATTAAGAGACACTTACTCTCAGAAAGAAGTTCCAATCAATGTATTTCAAATACCATAAGCCTACCCTAATTTTCATCACCTAAGTTTTCAGATAGTTAAGTTAGAATCACTATTGGAATTTTCATCATCTAGTAGCACATGCTTGTGGCTGGTATGATACGTAAAGATATTTAAAGTGACTAGGAATCCTTGACGCTACACTAACTTTTGGAGTCTCACTTATTATCCTTTCACTTATTTCTCCCTTTCTTTATTAAATCAAATTCAGGCTAGGTACGGTCTTTTAGTCTTAGATTTTCTTTTTTTCACAACTTTTCTTTTCTTATTCTTTTTTTGCTACACCCATCCTTGCATTCTTTTCTCTCATTTTACATTTCTGCATACTTACTTTATATCATGCACCCCTATGATAGCCACCCTCAACTTAGGTTATTTGCCTAAGTCGAAGTGCGCAATGCCCAAGGAGGACCAGCGCCAAATCTAATTTATTGTGATACAAATGGGAAAGTGATAGGTTTAACAAGAAAAACAGGCATATAGGCTCAAAATTGGGATCTAGGGATATCATTCACACATGGAAGGACATTTAGGATAAAAGTCGACTAATATAAAAAATTGCCTGTTATCCTTTCCTAACCACTATCCTACAACCTAGGCAAGACTAATCGGGCATGTTCTAGCTTTAGCACATAAAGAAACTTGGTAATATCTCACACACACATGGCACAAAGGTATATCACAAACTACTACCTGCCTGGGTTATGCAATTCTTAGCAATGATTATTGTGTCCCTAATGCTAATGCCATAAAAATATTCATAATAGTTGTATATAGATGCATATCAAACAGTTACAAAATAGACAATTGAAGAGGTATTTATCATTTGTCCCAAAAATCAACCAAAATATGTCAACTACTCAAGATACATGTTTTTCTCCCAGTTAACCACAAAACATCATGAAAAAAAACACAATATGCCTAAATATTCCAACTTTACTAGGAAAAAGACTCCAGGAAAAAGAGACATGGCAACAAAAACCCCAAGAGGACAACAACACCCACAAGTAGCCCCATCCTCAACTTAAAATCATACACTGTCACTAATGCGTCAAACCAAAGCAAGAGAGTTAGAAACAAACTTGTGGCACCATAGGTGTAAAGATCTGATGTCAACCACATAAGATAGATACAAAAAATAGAAAACCTTAGGTTGTCTCCAAAGAAGTGCCTGATTTAACATCGCAGCATGACTCAGTCATCTTGACTGCTGAAAATTCATCAACATACCCTGTTGATACCTCTTTGCTTCACTTGTTGGATCAAGATAATTCTTTATTCCTAGTCCAACCACTTTGGAAGAACTACATTCTCGCTTTCAAGTTCAACCATACCAGCTAAGCTCTCCACAGTTAACCTATCCTCAACTGGTACATCTTACTCATTTTCGTAGACTACATCATTGATCGAGAAGACATTTATCTCTTTTTATTGTTTCATGGATTTACACACTTCAAAACTAACCTATTTCCTATTGAGCCTAAATTTCAGATTATTTAACTCTAAGTCAACAAGCACTCTCCAGTTGCTAAGAACGGCCTACCCAAAATTATAGGTACTTAGAAGTCCACTTCACAATTAAGAATTACAAAGTCGGTAGGAAATATAAAATTGGCAACCTTTACAAGTATATCAAGTAGAATTCTAACTGGAATTTTCATCGATCTATCCACCATTTGAAGCTACATATTGGTGGGCGTAGGATCTCCCAAACCTAGTTTATTGAAAAATGACAATGGTATAAGATTTATACTTGACCCAAGATCACAAAGGGCCCTATCAAAATTTAGCAACCCAATCGTACATGGGACAATAAATGTTCCCGAATTAGCTTTTTTATGCATAATAGATCTTGTAGAAATAGCGCTATAATGATTAAAATTATCTTTCATTTCATAGCTCACAATCTTTTTCTTTATCAATAGGTCATTCATAAACTTAGCATATCCGAGCATCTGTTCCAGTACTTTAACTAAGGGAATATACACTATCAACTGCTTCAACATAGCCATAAATTTGCTAAACTTGCCATCATCTTATTTCTTCTTTAATCATTATGGAAATAAAGATGGTGGCCTTCAGATTTTAATTGGAGCAACTTCTACCTTCTTTCTTATGCCTTGCTCTACATCACTAACATGCTTTAGCTTTGATAGTTCTTCCCCTTCTGAACTCTTCTTTTCTAAACCTCTCAACTCTAAAGGGACCACTGGAGATTCATCAACCATCTCCCCATCTATTTTGACCTTATTAATCTAAGAGGATGCTCTCAGACATGGACTATATAACATCTTACCACCCTTAGTGGTGATAGACATACACAATCCATTAGTCCATGGATGTTAAACTGTATCACTTGGTAGAGTCCCACTCTTTCTTTGGTTGAATGCTATAGATAATTTGCTCATCTTCTGCTCTAGTTATTTGATAGCAGTTGAGTGTGAATTTACTAATTGACTTATGAAAGATAAGTCACTCTTGTTCGTCGTCAACCCAGAATTTGTTGCCTTAACTTCCTTCAATAGTTTCTCTATTAAGTCCTCCATGGACATTTTGCCTGAGTTGGTGGCAGCATTATCATAACTTCAAAGAGGTACATACAGTCTACTCCTGTCATTATTATTCTTCCAATTCCCTTGGTCCCCATTTTTATAACCATATTTGTCGTAATATTTTTGACCTTGGTTCCCTTGGCTATTGCCAATAAACCCCTTGTTGTTTAGATAGTTTGCCTCTTCTTTCAAATTAGAGTTAGATCTGGCTTGGAATTCTACAGATTTTACTTTCTCAGCCTTTCCAGATAATAAATACTTTTTCAACAAATCTATTTTCGTCTTCAAGTGTTCCATGTCCTGTTCATGTTCTCCTCCTTCATTCATTGCTCTACAGTCATACCACCAGACACAGTCGGGCTTTCTACCACAAAATCCCTGGTATGCCAAGCTCTACTTTGTTTGGTCATTTGATCAAGCATCTCTAAGGCCTCTAGAAATGTAAGATCCACCAATGATCTTCCTATAGCATTATCCACAACTGGATTTATAGTAGAGTTTAAACCTTAATAAACAGTCTTAATTAAATAAATGTCCATTATATTATAGTTTAGGCATTGCATCAGCTTCTTCTTAAACCTCTCCCAGGTCTCATGAAGATCTTCAATAAGAATCTGCCAAAAGTTATTGATTTTATCCCTTAATTATACCCCCATGAAAGGTTGAAAGACCCTTTCTAGGAAAGCCTCTTTCAACTATCTCCAGTTCGTTATAAAATTGGGAGTCAGTCCATTGAGCCATAGTGTTGCCTCTCCAGTCAGAGAAAATGGAAACAAATGTAGCTAAATAGCATTTTGTCCCACTCCCAGGTTATCAAAGGATTTTTGTATAGTGATAAAGTTCACTAAATGCATATTAGGATCATCCCCCTGGAGTCCACCAAACAACCCCTCTAGATAAAGGAGTTGAATCATCATGCTTGTAATATTAAACTTAGCTTTTGGTGCTAGAGGTAGAGGAATAATAGATCCAGTAGAACCTGCTCCATCCGTTCCATCCTTGTTATCATTAAGATCAAACTACACAGGTTAACGGTCTTGCCTTAATTTAAAAGGATGATTTCTATTTACATATTGGTTCACCGACATTGCTACGTTCTCTGCATACCTTGGGTTATCAGGATGTAAAAATTCCTCATCCCTAAATCATCATCATTAGGATAAGGATAAAGTGCAGGTTGACCATCATTCTATTGATTAATCTAAGCTCTAGCCATGGGGGCTAGTCTTTTATCTCTCTGAGGGTCTGCCATTCTGCCAAGTAACTGCGATTTTAGATGTAATGGTAATAATGGTGCACCCGATCTCCATGTACTTGGCATACACAACAACTACCCTACACAGATGAAAAATAATAAATAAAGGTACAATTAGGAAAGTTGACCAAAAGTCAACTAACAAACACAAACTTAATTGACAACAATATTCTCCGACAACGACTCTAAAATTTGATACACCTAAATTACAACTTTCGTCAGAAAATGTAAATGGTCGCCATAAAATATAAAACCCATATGGGTTGGATGTCGAATTGCACAGGGAGTACTGTGTTCACTAAGTATTATGGTTATTATTAGACTGTTGACTGAAGGTTCCAAAATAAAGTGAGGTTTTGATTTATCATTGGTATTCAAATTCTTGTCACAGAAAGTAATCCAACTGTAGATTGTATTGGAAATAGTAATTTAGTAAGAGTATTCATACTAGAGTTATGGTTACCAAGATGCTTAAGAAGTTAGGGTTCTGAATTATTTTGAATTCTTAATGAACAATTCTAATTGCAAAAGTACTTGAATTCTAAGGTTTACCCATTAGTTTCTTAACCTAAATGAGTACCTTATCCCTTAATTCTTTCAAACTTAAGAAATATATTATTTATTCAACTATATTCTCACATGGGTTGATCCGGTTAAGGCATCTACCCTCTATCAAAAGGTTAAAGCCTTTAGATTTATGTAAACCATTTCTTTTCCCAACAAAATTTTTTTTATCCAAACAAGTGATGTTCTTGGGATCACTTTTTAAGTTTGTAACCAAGAAAAGTCATTAAAGTGAAGAAGGTTTTATGTAATATCAACTATTCAGGGGAATCTACTAGATTTACAGCCCCCAATCAGCTATTCGTATCAAGGATCCCATAACCCTAGTTATGGGAGCTTAGCCACACATCTCTATCATAGAAAGAGAAGAAATCATTGAGTTGTTCAAAAATTAATTCAGAATATACTTACAAAAGTTACAATTGTTGTTCTTTAATATTCAATAAAGAAAATGAAAATGGAATCTAGATCCCCAATTCTAGAATGAATCTAAGAGAAAAACTAGGTACACGATGTTTCTAGAATGCAAAACCTAAAAGAAAGTTAGGAGATAAAAGATATGAGATAAAATATAAGAAGAAGATCCCTAAAAAAAACCTAAAATTGGGTATTTATTGTTTTCCAAATAAAAAGGATTTAAAATTTTAATTTATAATAACCGCATCCAAATTGATGGTCAAGTTGGTGGTCAGTCGCAAGACTGGTGGTCCACCATTTTGGCCGTCACTGGGTCTTCAGAAATCCGAGATTCTATTTTTGGTCTGGTGGTCAAGTAGCTGGTCAGTCGTAAGACTGGTGGTCCACTATTTTGTCCATCACTAGGTCTTCTGAAATCATGGATTCAATTTTAGGCTTGGAGGTCAAGTTGGTGGTCAGTCGCAAGACTGGTGGTCCACTATTTTGGTCGTCACTGGGTCTTCTGAAATCCTAGATTCTATTTTAGGCCTGGTGGTCTAGTTGGTTGTCAATTGCAAGACTGGTGGTCCACTATTTTGACCACCAGTGGTGTTTTCCTGCTACTTTTCTGAGTCTTCTCCTTCAGCTAGCTGCTTACCCAGAAACACTAAAATCCAGCATTAAATCCAGCCTTGGTTGCTCGAAACATGCAATTTTCCCAAGAAAAAGATGCACAATGTTATGTCAAAAGCCAGAGCATCAATAGGCAATAATACAAGGTACATAATTTATATTACAACCATCCTCCAGACATGAACCGTGTATATTCATCATCATAATTACATCCTCTGGCCTTTTCGCATATCAACATCATCATCACTGTATTCTCCGGCATTATTGGGTATCAATATCATTATTATATATCCTCAGGCCTAGTCAGGTATTAATATTTCATCACAATATCCTCTGGTCTTGTTAGGTATCAATATCATTATAACCATCTCTCTCTCTCTTTCTATCTATCTATCTATCTATCTATCTATCTATCTATATATATATATATATATATATATATATATATATATATATATATATATATAGATAGATAGATAGATAGATAGATAGATAGATAGATATAGATATATGATAGGTGCACAAACTTAAGTCTCACGTAAAAGAGTGTAAATACATAAGTCTATTACTCGAATGATCTTTAGGACTAAATAATTTCAAAAATGTAGAAAGTGTTAGAATATCTCGCGACTGAAGTAAATAGTAGTGTCAAGTCATCGACAAAAATCTATCTCGAAAAAATCTTTAAAATAATATCTTACACCTTTTTTATATGTATATATATTCCAGTTAGTTAGGCAATTATTATAGTCAAGAAATCCATTGTTAAGGTGAAAAGTGGATTTTAATCCTCATTTTTGACAATCAATGATAAGCTCGTATTTCAGCTAGGATCACATCAATACGGATATATTAATAATGCATATATCGAATCTATGCATGCCATCACCAGTATCCAATCAATGAAATTGTAAGTAAAATAAACATAACCCTTTGTCCAATAATATTTCCAGAATAATCATGACCATAGGCCAAAATAAATATTCGGAACTCATATTATTAATCATATTTATAAGCCATATCATATCTATAACCATCTCAGATATAGGAGGCATCTCCCATCTAGTAGGTGTAATGTAATACCCTGAGAATTCCAACTGATAGTATAACCATGCTTCAAGATCATGAGAAATAAATAATAGTTATTTGGCATTTTTATAATCAAGTTTGATTTATATTAATGCGTTAAATATGTCCTATCTATTGGACAAATCAAAATATCCCTTACCGAATGAATTCTTGAGAAGGATATTGGTATAGTAAAATTTAAATGAGCATATCTCTCATTATACTATGAATTTTTGAGAGCATGACCCACCAAAAGTTAGATAATTGAATTAAATTTCCAACGATACAAATTTTTCAAAAATCCAGCATCGGAGTAAAATATTATGGCTATTTTACTGAGAGATGCCCAAGCTGTCTAGAAGCGATGACCAAAATGATGGAGCGTCAAGTCAGTGATGGACCATCAATTTGGCCATCAAAACTGTAGCAATAAGCCCATTTTTTGGACCAAAAATAACAGTTGGAGTGACGGTCAGTCACCAGAGTGTTGGTCTGTCACTCAGACCATCAGTTTTGCCCGAAATAGCGCTGAAACGTCGTTTTAAAGAGATTTTTAGGTGTTTTTCCACCATATTTAACACCCAATCACATAAAATCAAAGCACATAACATCTTATTCATCAATAACATAAAAATTAGGATTTATTTCAAGATCAAAACCCAAGAATAAGATTCAAACCCTTCTCTAAGAAAACTCAAGAATCAAAGCGTCGCCATTGAAGAACCTTCAAGAAAAGTTAACCTCCTTCAAGATTTAAGCTTTTGAGGTATGCATAGTATTGATTCATGGATTCCTTTCATCCAAGAAGCTCAAGAACCCTCTTTTAATTATGAAATGATGATGTGTATGATATGGATTGTTTACAATCATATTGTTGATGTTGTATGATTCCCAAGTTAGAATCTTTATGTGAATCCATGAAACTACGTTAGTATATGAGAGGAAATCCAGTAATTGAGTAGATTATGATGTGTTAATTGATGAATTATGCCTATTCCCTAATTCGTGCATCTAAGGTGTTTGATAAAATGCCTACAAGGATAAAAATTATGTATTATAGGTTAGGGATGAACTATATGATAAATTTATGCTAGTCTATTATGTTCAAAGAGCTCACATATTGTTGTTTTGCAATATATATGTTAATGAAATGTACATGATGATTGGAGAATAGATGCATATTATGTCTATATGCATTCCATGTTATGTACAAGGTCATGATTATGAAGTACCTCATGAGTTATTCCCTAATTATTACAATATGAACTAAATATTACATTTTTTTCATTCCCTTATGTTTAAATAGTTTCCATGCTATAGTTATGAAAATTATATGTTTTCGAAATGCCATGATATTAGAACATGAGGTTTGTGACTTGATTACAAGAATTCCCATTCATGTTACATATTATGATGTTAGATATTATGATGACCGTGTACTTCATGAAATCCCTCACTAATGTATTATGGATTATTAATGACGGCTATGCATTCAAGAAAGCCACGTTGTGTCAGTTTCTTTCCATCGAGTCCTGGGGGTACTTGTACCCAAAAAATATAGCTGTGTGCCAAAGCCATATCATATCATCATGATACTCTCAGTCAATCCATGATCTATAGAATTCGATCAGTCATGGACTCAGGAAAACTCAGAAATATCAATAGTCTCAGTAGTTCGGTAATCTCAGTGCTCAGTAATATTAGCAATCTCAGTAACAGCAGTATTCCTAGCACTCTCAGTAATTCAAGTACTCTTAGTCAGTCCTCAAAAATCAGTATTATTTCGTAAGTCACATAACTCAGTAATCTCACTCCAGTTCAGTTTAGTAATCTATGTTCAGTTTCTATTCAGTTGGGAGTAGGATTTAGCACCGAGTGAACTCAAGGATAGGTATTTTCTTGAGTTAGAGGGTACAATTCTTAGAAGCAATCCTTGCATTCCAGAACTATCTAGCCAGCGTAGGTTGAGATATACCTATATATAGGACTAATCATCTTATTTGAGTTTACCTGATAGCAAGGGAAGACGAAAAGAGCTCCCAAGCAAAATAGGGTCTACTCATATGTTGTCTCTACCAGTGGCACAGTATTGACAATCTTCCAGCTGGGGTTATAGGTTGGAAATCACCAGTTTAGATTCTGAGAATGTCGTTTAAACGAATACATCCCACAGTTTTAGTCTCAGTCTCACTTTAAGTAATAGAACTCAGATAGTTCTTTAAACTTAGGACTATCTGCTACAGTCAATCAGCAATACGGAACTCAGCTAGTTCCACAATATTCAGGGATGTAAGATACAGTCACTCATGTTATTAGTTATACCAGTTATCATAATTCATATTACCAATATTCATATTCATGACTATCAGATACAGTCAATAAGTTTAATTCTATATAATTAGATTACCAGATACAGTCAATCAGGCCAGTTCTTCATAATCAGAACTGTTAGAAATAGTTATTCATGTATTAGTAATATAGTTTCAGTCCTTTAGTATTCAATAATACAGTATCAGTTCCTCACTTAGTAGTGACTTACATATCAATATCAGTAAACTCAATCAATTAGTATATCAGGATTGGTAAGCTTATGTTGTCAGTGTTCAGGCTCTGTAGTCAGCATCACCATGAGGTTAATTATAGTTATTTATGTATGTATGTACTCTCACATTTATATCAGTCAACATTGTTCATGCATATAACCCTTTTGAATTTAGCTTACCTCATTTATATACATGTACATTCAAAGTACTGACGCATTTGCGCTATGGTGTCTTATACAATAGGTTTGGAGGAACGAGCTCCAGATTGGAAGTAGATTCTAGTCTTAGCAGTCAGAGTCAGAAGCGAGTCCTCATCTCTCGAGGATATGTTGATTTCATTACCATTTAAGTTTTCAGTTTATTTTAGTAGTTTAAGTTAGTTGGGGATATGTCCCATCAACTCCTTATTCAGACAGTTTAGAGGTTTTCAGGCTATAGCATGTCAGAAAGTTATTTCAAATTTGTTTTTGTATTTTTATACCATTTTCAGACATTGTTCTTATCAGATGTTTATTCAGATATGAACCTTATGGCCTTTTAGTACATATTTCTATATTTTCATATTATATTATGCAGTGTACAGGTATAGATATAAGTCATGGGCTGGCTTGTGGTCTTATGGTGTCATGAGTACCGTGTAGCATTCCTGTTTAGAAAATCGGGGCATTATGAACTTAGTATTAGAGGCTTAGGTTCAACAGTGTCGTAGGAAGTCTGAAATGCACATCTAGTAGAGTATCGTACATGCGTGTGGTATGCACCACACTTATGTTGAGGAAGCTATGAGATGTTTTAGGAATAGGAGCCTCTACTGTAGTAGCAGATAATAGATCCAGAATGAGTTAGTTTGTGTCAGGGGTATCAGGTAGAGTAGTTAAGGAGTGAAGGACTGAGGTATTGATTGGTTACATGGACATATCTAGTCTTATGATATATGCCAATCAAATCGAGGAGCAGAAGCTTAAGAGAAAGGAGAGAGAAAATAAGAGAGCCAGAACAGGTAGTTATAGTTTTGCATAACATTTCCATAGGGTGGTAATTGTTTTAAGTTGTGTCAAAAATGTTCAGCTCCAGTTCACTCTTCAGTTAGGGCCTCAATACCAAAGTTCACAAATAACTGTAGGAATGGGGCATCTGGCTCCAAGGCCCAGAGTAGTGAGAGCAGGATTCTTACTCATCTGGTTTGCGAAGAGTCTAGTAAGCATCATAAGGGTGTGTGTAGAGCCAACAATGGTATGTGTTTTTGGTATAGTGAGTTAGGTCACAAGGTCTAAGATTGTCCTAAACCCAGTCATCAAAGTTAGCATGGTCGTTTTTTAACTCAGTTCGGTTGCCCAAATCAGCAGGGTGCCAATTTTTGCTCTACCAGTGGGCAATGGACAAACAGACTCCATGACCTTCAATCCCGACAAGATCAGGAAAGTCCTCCTGATGTAGCCATTGGTAAGTTATAGATCCCTTATTTGTATGTTCATGTTTTTCAGATTTAGGAGTTTGAGTTTGCTTAGTGTTACGAATTATGTTTCATGAACACAGAAATTTCAAACTTAGGTCATGCAGCTCATAACTCAGTCACTCCTATCATGTTTTACCATATGTTCAGTCCACATGACTCATGATCTAATACTAGTAATGAGTCAAGCTTAGATTATGTCATGTTTACCCTCAGTTTAAATCTCTTGAAAAATCCATAATATTGGTATTCCATTCCTCAGTCCTTAGTCGAGTGTTGAGTTTGATATAGTGTTTATTTGAGCATTGGATCCTTGCATATGTCAATCTTCCCCAATTAGTTATCAGTATCCTATCTTAGTACTTCAATATCAGTCTAAACCTCAATTATCAGTAACCGACGTTCAGTTCCTGTATGAGCCCCCAATTATAGGCTAAGTTACAGTTTCTACTATAGTCTTAGACACAGTGTTAGCCTCAGTTTCTGTTTAGAAATCGGATCAGCTCCAATTCAATCCCTAGGTTCCTTGTGCATCACCTCAGTCTCCCTCAATAGCTCAGCCAGGTCAGTATTCCTGGAGAGGCCTAGTGTCCTCAAGGGGGGATATATGCTATAATCCCCCAAAATTTTATGACTTAAACATCCCACTCCCTTTTTATGTAATCAATCCATTTTGGAGTAGGGTATACTTATAAGTTGAAACTTAAGATCTAACCTTAGATGTGTGCTATGTATTCAAGACTCAGTTCAGCTCACGAAATTCAACTCATGCATCACATTTCAATCTCAGTTATGTTCTCTTGTTCTCATATTCCCATTCATGCATACTCCTAGCCTGATTATGGATTCATCCGTATTCTTAGTTAAGTAATGGGTTTTCCTCAAAATTACTCAGTTCCATGAATAAACTATCATTACAAACATGATATCAGATTCCTACTATAAGCTTAGTGTCAATTACTATTGCACGTTCAATCATGCATTCATGTGTTAGCTCAGTCATGTAATCATGCATCAGACATGCATGTATAGTATGATATATTCAGTTAAAATTCATGTCATCCATGAGATCATCTTCCAGTTATTAATGTTCAGTATGTATGTCAGTTCATGTTCTTCCCCTCTTTCGCACAATATCATTCGAGGATGAATGTTCTCAAGGGGGAGATTGTAATACCCCAAGAATTTCAACCGATAGTAGAACCATTCTTCAATATCATGACAAATAAATTATATTTATTTGTTAGTTTTACGATCAATTTTTATGTATATTAATGCCTTAAATACGTCCTAGCTATTGGATGAATCAAAACATCCCTTATCGATTGAATTCTTGAGAAGAATATTGATATAGTCAACTTCAAATGAGAATATCTCTCATTATGCTATTAGTTTTTGATATCATAACCCACCAAAAGATAGATAATTCAATTATATTTTGAAAAATACTAATTTTGCCAAAATCCAGCATCGGAGTAAAAAGTTATGGCCGTTTTATTGAGAGCTGCCCGAGCTATCTAGGAGCGACGACCAAAATGACGGACCGTCAAGTCAGTGATGGACTGTCGATTTGGCCATCAAAACTGAAGAATTAAGGTTGTTTTATGGACCAAAAATGATAGTTGGAGTGACGGTTAGTCACTAGAGTGATGGTCCGTCACTTAGACCATCAGTTTTGCCCGAAACAATGCTGAAACGTCATTTTAAAAGATTTTTAGGCCTTTTTCCACCCTATTTAACACCCAATCACATCAAATCAAAGAACATACCTCCTCATTCTTCCATAACATCAAAATTAGGGTTTATTTCAAGATAAAAACACAAGAACAAGATTCAAACCCTTCTCTAAGAAAACTCAAGAGTCAAAGTGTCACCATTCAAGAACCTTCAAGGAAAGGTAACATCCTTCAAGATTCAAGGTTTTGAGGCATGTATAGTATTGATTCTTGGATTCCTTTCATCCATAAAGCTCAAGAACCCTCTTTTATTTATGAAATTTTGATATTTATAATGTGGGTTGCTTATAATCATATTGTTGATGTTGTATAATTCCGAAATTGGAATCTTTTTTTAAATCTATGAAACTATGTTAGCATATGAGAGGAAATAAATGAATTGAGTTGATTATGATGTGTTAATTGATGAATTATGTCAATGCATTGATTGGTGTATGTAAGGTGTTTGATAAAATGCCTAGGAGGATAGAAATTATGTATTATAGCTTAGGGATGAACTATATGGTAAATTTATGATAGTCTATTATGTTCAAAGGGCTAACATGTTGTTGTTATGCAATATATGTGTTAATAGAATGTACATGATGATTGGAGAATGGATGCATCGTATGTCTATATGCATTCCATGTTATGTACAAGGTCATGATTATGAAGTACTGCGTGAGTTATTCCCTAATTATTAGAGTATGATCTAAATATTGCATGATTGTCATTCCCTTATGTTTAAACGGTTTCCATGCTATCATTATAAAATGTATATATTGTCGGAATGCCATGCTATTACAACATGAGGTTAATGACTTGATTACAAGAATTCCCATTCATGTTACATATTATGATGTTAGATATTATGATGACCATCTACTTCATGAAATCCCTCAGTCATGTATTATGGATTATTATTGATGGCCATGAATTCAAGAAAGTCACGTTGTATCAGTTTTCTTCTATCTAGTCCTGGGGGTACTTGTACCCAAAAAATAGAGCTGTGTGCCTAGAGCCATGTCATGTCATCATGATACTCTCAGTCAAAGCATGATCTATAGAATTCAGTCAGTAATGTGACTTAGGAAAACATAGAAATCTCAGCAGTCTCAGTAGTTCAGTAATCTTAGTAATCTCAGTAACAACACTATTCCCAGTAATCTCAGTAATTCAAGTTCTCTCAGTCATTCCTTAGAACTCAGTATTATTCTATTACTCACAAAACTCAGTAAACTCAGTCCTGATCAGTTTAGTAATCCATGTTTAGTATCTATTCAGTTGGGAGTAGGATTCAGCACCGAGTAAACTCAAGGATGGGGATTTACTTAGTCAAAGGGTACGATCCTTGGAAACAATCCTTGCATTCCAGAACTATGTAGCTAGCGTAGGTTGAGATGTACCATATATAGGACTAATATATCTCATTTGAGTTTACCTGATAGCATGGGTAGACAGAAAGAGCTCCCAAACAGAATAGGGTTTACTCATATGTTGTCTCTACCCGTGGCACGATATTGACACCCTTTTAGCTGGGGTTACAGGTTGGACCCCACCAATTCAGATTCTGCATATTTTGGTTAGATAAATACATCCCCCAATTCCAGTCTCAGTCTAAGTTTAAGTTATAGAACTCAGATGGTTCTTTAGACTTAGGACTGTCAGCTACAGTCACCCAGTAATATGGAAGTCAGGTAGTTCCACAATATTCAGTGTTGTTAGATACAATCATTCATATTATCAGTTATACCAGTTAGTAGAGCTAATATTACTAGTATTCACATATATGACTGTAAGATACAGTCAATAAGAAAATTCTTTATATTTAGACTGCCAGATACAGTCAACCAGGCCAGTTCTTCATAATCAAAACTGTCAGAAATAGTTATTCATATATCAATAATATAGTTTAATTCCTTTATTATTCAAAAATACAGTATCAGTTCCTCACTTAGTAGTGACTTACATATTAATATCAGTAAACTCAATCAATCAGTATCTCAGAATTAGTAAGCTCATGTTGTCAGTGTTCTGACTCTGTAGTCAGCATCACCGCAAGTTAGTTATAGTTATGTATGTATATACTATAACATTTATATCATTCAAAATTGTTCATGCATATAACCCTTTTTCATTTAACCTACCTCAATTGCATACTATTACATTCAAAGTACTGACGTATTTGTGCTATGGTGTCTTATACCATAGGTTTAGAAGAACGAGCTCTAGATCGATAGTAGATTCCAGTCTCAGCAGTCAGAGTCAGAATTGAGTCCTCATCTCTAGAGGACATGTTGATTTCATTACCATTTCAGTTTTAGTTTAGTTCAGTAGTTAGAGTTAGTTGGGGACATGTCCCATCAACTCCTTATTTAGACAGTTTAGAGGCTTTTTGACTATATCTTGTCAGATGGTTATTTCAGATTTGTTTTAGTATTGTTATACCATTTTCAGACATTTTTCTTATCAGATGTTTATTCAGATTTGAACCTTATGGTCTTTCGGTACATGTTTCCGCATTTTTATATTATATTATACAGTGTACATGTACATATATCAGTTATGGGTTAGCTTGTGGTCCAATGGGGTCATGAGCACCGTGCAACATTTTGTTTCAAAAAATCAAGGCGTTACACATAATATCAATAAGCATATCACATTTATAAGAAATCTCATATCTATAGGTCATAAATCATGACTATGAGGAAAATCACCTCTCTGGGCCTATTTTTATAGCTATGAGAAATATCATCTCTATAGGCCATATATTGTATCTAAAAGGAAATAACATCTCTATAGGAAAAAATAACACGTTAAAGAGAAAATAAATGTAAGGTTACAACATAATGTTTAAGAAGAAATAGCATCTCTAAAGGCCAAATATCGTAGCTAAGAGGAAATGGCATCTCTAAAGGCCCAATATCACATCTGAAAGGAAATGGCATCTCTAAATGCCCACTATCACATCTAAGAGGAATTAACATCTTTATAGGCCACCATAATACGGGAAAAGTCATCACAATTTATTAATTCACCAAGAAAGTCTCATAAATAAGGTTCATTAGTTACAACTAGGCCAAACATCCACAACTAAGTTCTCAAGGGCAAAAAGAAATTTTGTTCTAAGTGGGTCGTACGAACCCGCTTCTAATCCTCAATTTCCATATTTTGACAATCTGCGTCCCCAAATTAGGCTAAGGTATCTAGTTCACTTTTATATTTCAAGTAATCCATAACCAATTTTAATCATGCTAACCCTGATTTCAACACTTAAACCACATCCCAAACCTATTATTCTATTATATTCATACAACAAATTAATCCAATCTAGGTAGTAGAAAATAATATTCTAAAAGGTCATAAGGATTCCATTTTACAGGTCTAAAACCCTCATATAATCCCCAAAATACAATAATCTAGGCTAAGTCATTCAAGTCATAATCAAAATCAACATTCACATTCCTATGCCATATGTAACTCACATAATCTTCGAAGAAGAGTAGGTAGAAGCCTAACTCAAGGCCGAACTGCAAAACCTCAAATCTTTCTCCAAGCACCCATCTTCACTTCACAATCCAAAAATGCCATCGCACTATTAAAATAGTAATCTACTCATCAATACGAGTCTAATGATATCCATAATTGATTACTTTTAGTTCGAGGTCAAAGCGGACCCCTGAAGTGTATTTTTAAAAAAGAGAGACAAAATGATAACTTTACTCTAAAAACATGGTTCCCATACTTTTAGAAATCTACATCTGAAAATATAAGTAAATCGAATAAAAACAAGGTTTAAATAAAAGAAAAACCATTTTTGAGCTTATCAGATAAATCTTCAAAATCCAGGTTAAAATAAAGAATCAGAGTTAGTTTGAAGGTTAAATTGATGAAAAACAATAATTCTAAGATAAAAACATTATTCAAGTAAAATGGATTGAAATTAGGGTTTAAAATCAAGCCCTAAGATTTATGAGGTCTTGGGAAATTTATCAAGAAATTACAAAGCAAAGGTTGAATTTTTACCTTAAATTCATAATAGAATTAATAAATAGATGTTAATCTAGCTTTCAAGCTCTCACAAGTATCACTTTTAAGCTTCCACACAATTATAAGGTTTAACTCTTAAGGGAAAAGTTGAAAAATGAGCAAAATGGGCCCAACAACTAATTTAAATAGTGCAGAAAAATCTGCAACAACTTTTTCCTAGCCTGGATGGACTTAGACAGGGTGTTTGAGATTCATTTAGAGTTTGATATACGGAAATGGAATATGTAACCACACTAAATTCGACATTCCGTTCTCAATGGAAATATCAGATTTTTTTAAAAAATACCATTTTCATAGAGTTGACCTCCGAAATTCAAAATTAAAAATTTTCAAACTAAGGGTCAAAACGAGATTTAAAAGTTTTAAAATTACACCAAACATATTTACACCCTAAAATTGATCTTTTATATCTGCTGGAGAAGTCAGATTTTTAATCTGAGGTCGTTTCAGCCAAAAGTGTGTCCAAGACCAATATTCCTAATTTTCCAACTTTCCGACCAATTGGTTGAAATGAGCTTAGGTGCATTGGTATACGGACCAAAGGTATACCTAGACTAAGATTGATATAGATCTTTTGATTTAGTCAAAATTGGAATTCGAGATTGTTTCACTACAATTTTCACCCCGTGACTATTTGGAACTAGCGAAGACTTCAAAACAGGGAATAGACTCTAAAAATCAGATGAACTTCTTGGTAATCGAACTGTCGGTTCCAGCAAGTCATAAATGACTTGGAGTAGCTATGGAGAATCTTAGACAATAAAGATAAGTCAAAATATGAAATTGATTGAAAGAATCATTACACATCTTTAGAACCCTCTATCGATGTATGTACTGAAGAGGAGATATGGATATGTGGGTTTAAGAACCTACATGGATCCTACATCGGAATGCTTTATCTCTATAGGCGTATAGAAAGGTTGTGTGGTGACCTCGCGCATCAGATCATCATTATCATAATCATCATCGTTATCTTTATTGCACTTCATATATTATGCTTATGTTGTGATTATATTTCCGCCTTCAACTTGATATATATCTATATGTCCTATAATCCTATACTTATGTTTGATGTGCATGCGGATGTGTTATTTTTTTCTCTACCTATATTTAATATATGTGTATATTAGAAGTATTAGTGGAGATGGTGTGGGATATCATTTGGGATATTTTCTAATTCAGGTGACATATCTATATTTTAGGTTTATATGCCTTATTTTCTACTTTACTTAGTCAATAAATAATACCTATTGAGTATGAGGACCATACTCACTCATACTGTGCCCTTTCGGTGTAGATGCTGGTTTGAGTATGGTTCACGATGTTGATTCAGACGATATATGGTCCTATTCGAGGTAGCAATTGATCTATGCATCTGGAGCTGACTATTTTCTTCTCTTATCTAGGCTATGTCTTTACTTGTAATTAGAGATAGAGTTTGTTCCTTCTTGGTTATCATAGTTACATTGACTTTGAGTTATATTAGTTAGTTCTTATTCTATGACACTAGATTTTGGGATTTGGATTTGTATCATTGGCTATGTATTTTTGCTTTGAAAATATATGTATGTGGTTTGGATCCTCTCTAGGAGTCTTGACTTGGGTATTGGTATTATTTTTCTCAATGCATATAAGTTTTGGTGATAGGCTTACTTTTCAAGGCTTGCCGCGATAAGTGCCATCATGACCCTTGGTTTTTGCATCATGACGGAAAGTTATGCCGTCGTAATTATCATACTAATAAGAAAACCTCATGTCACGACTAAACGTTACCCGCAGTTGTAAGCAATGGGTTAACTTTGTGGAAAAATTCCCAAAAACGGGCGAAAATCAACAACACACTGTATAATTAAGAAATTGGAATAAAAATAATATCAAATATAGTCAATACGTTGAAACTATATCCTGCGACCAGGTAAATCCAGTACAAGAGCGTCCACTCATACAATCCATGTATCTAAAAATAGAAAATACAAATCCTGTCTCAAAACTCAAAACTAGACATAGATAGATTGAAGTAAAAGGGGAAACTGGTACTTTGATTTGAACCCAAAAAGGTACAGAAGTGTAGTATGTGTCCCAAAACCATGGGTAATCTGTAGGCATCATCGACCGACTGAGCTAAGTCATGATGTAAATATATTAAAATGCAAGATAGCATAACTAAGTAAAGGTATAGAAGCAAACTTGAAATAACTCCAACATTGTTTTGCATAAATAAGGAAATAAATCAGAATAATGACATAACATAAAGAATGAATATATTCAACTATAATTACAAAATTGACCCCCACAAGTCAATGAGTACGGAAAAGTAAATAACTTAACGCAGGCCCCTATAGGTCTTAAGAGTACAATCAAATATAGTATAACCCAACAATCCATCGCTTACCAACTGATCATTGTTGACATCTAGCCAGCATTTATCAATTAACCATCAACTATCAACTATCCATTATTTATCAATTAACCAGGATTTAGCAACTAAACATCACTTATCAACTAACTATTATTTATCAACTAATGATCACTTATCAACTAGCCATCATTTATTAACTAAAAATCACATATCAACTAACCATAACTTATCACTTTCACGGTAACACTAGAATCCATCCATGTCATACCACACTATAACCATTTTCCACCTTCTAGGTTAACACAAGGTATATACACATATTCAATATCATCAATGTCATCATCAATATTAAGACATAAAAAGATAACCATATCATCATTATCATACAAATATCCAGACTTAAACTAGATATTATATAATCCATATCATTATCGAGAGCATTGGTACTACAATAATCGATTGCATGAACCACTTAGCATAATCAATAAGCATAATCACTAGTATAATCATTAAGCACGATCACTAGCGTAATCAATAGCGTGATCACTATCATAGTCAATCGGCAGGATCATTAGAACATAATCAATAACATAATCAATAGCATGACCACGAGCATAGTCGATAACATAATCACTATAAATGCATAACTAGAATAATAACTAATCATAATCACTAGCGTAAGCACTAGCATAATGAATAGAACAATCACTATCATGATCAATAACACAATTGCTAGCATGGTCAAAAAGCATAATCACTAGAATGATCAATAAGCAAAATCACTAGCATGATCATAAGCATAATCTCAAGAATGATCAATAAGCATAATCATTAGAATGACCATGAACACAATCACTACCATGATCATTAAGATATCCAATGAGCATGATAACTAGCATAGTCAATAAGCATCAACTCTCATTATCAGCCAGCATAACCATAAAATGCCAAAGATTTTCAATATACCTCAATAAGCGTTTCCAAGGAATATATTTAGAGTGTTATAGTTTTTGAGAACTAACACCAATCTTGTACTTAGGTTGGTCGAAGGGCCTACTTCTAATCCCTGAAATACATTTTAAGAAAATTTCTACCCCGAACTAGGCCAAGGTGTCAAAATACATTTTTAGCTATTAAACAAGCCTTAATTAACCCTAAGATAAGAATTTCATCTAAAAGATGAGCAACTAGATCAACTGTACCTATGTTTATGGGTTTTGAATATCCTTAATGGTCCAACTAACCGAAGTATTTCAATTCAGTACACCAACTTCTAAAATCCATCCCAAACCTAGCATAATATCAAAACACACTAATGAATTAGCTCCATCTTTGGAGAAGGGCAACCTAGACTACCTGGACATGGAAGAAATCTTGAAGAATCCACTAAATCACTGACTTTCCATTCTAAAAAGCTTTTACAAAATACCACACTATAAAAATCATATTCTACTCATCAATACAAGAACAATGATATCCCTATTGCACCATTGTGTTTTGGATTGAAAAATACTTAAAAATCCCATGTGGGTCCTATTTACGGAAATCACATTTTCGAGGTCAACCAAACTTCCCTCATGCTTAAGGAGTAATTACCCTAAAAATAAATGAAATTTGACCTACATTGGGCTAAAATTAAGCCAAAAAGTTTTAAGGATTTCAAGAAAGAAAAGTGAAAAATCAACCATGGAAAAGAGGAAATCTTACCAAGAATCCAAAGGAAAATTGAGTCAAAGTTGTTACCCAATATCCCCAAATCACCCAATCTCTCCAAATCACCCAGATGCTCCAATCCCAAGCTTTCCCAATTTCTAGGGTTTAAGTCTCTTGAGAATGGATGAAAGAATTGGAAAAAATGGGCTAAAAGGGGGTATTTATAGGAAAAAAGTCTAGAAAAAGATATTTATACCCTTCCTAGGTACACAGGAGTCACAATTGCTACATCAGTACTCATCCCTAGTGGCTATATCGCGAATTCGATAACTAACAATTGTATTTGAGACTCTAGTGTTGCTTCTGTGTCACATTCGAGGCTGAAACATTGCTTTATGACTTCCACTAGTACCTGGCATCTCGTAATCACTAGCCATGAATCATGGTTAGCGAGTGCACCAGCACAGTTGAGACTTAGAAATTTGTCAATTTTCTGCCAACCCCTTGGGATTCACTTGAAATCTCGTATTTGCAAATGGACTGTGCTAACATACCAAATTCAATGTTCCAGACTAAGTGGCATTGTCAATATTTCCATTCAAGGTCATTTTGATAAAAAGTGGGTTCCACACCTAACTTTCCATTTTCTTAACTTTCGACCAATAGGTCAAAATGAGCTTGAGTAACTCGGGACCCATACCAATAGTCCTTCTAGCCTAAAATAAATATTTCATATCTATTGGAAGAGTCATAATTTACATACGAGATCATTTGGCCGATGTTTCTTTCAGTGGCCATTTGGATCCAATAAAGACTTCAAAATAAAGAATTTGCTCTAAAAACCAAATGAACTGCCCGATAACGAAGCTGTTAGTCTGAGCATTTCATAAATAACCTGGAAAGCTATAGAAAATCTCTAACCATGAAATATGTGAAAATATTTGGATAATGAATAAAAGGTCACTATAATATTTATTACTAAAGAAACTTTCATCCGCAAAGTTAAAGGATTAGGATGCACCTAAAGTCTCAAACAGGTTAGGGTACTAGGTTCGCATCTCGCTCATGATATCCCAAGTAGCCTCCCTACTGGGCAGTTTCTCTGCTATACCTTAACTATAGCAATCTTTCGAGTGTGCAATCGCCTTGACATCACTAGTTAAAACAAGTATAGGCTTCTCCACATAAGTGAATCGCTTATCTAACTTAATTGAGTCCCATCTATGAACATGAAATGGATCAGGAATGTACCCATGGAAATATAGAAACTAGGTGAACAATAACAAAATCTGAAGGTAAGTCTAACTCATAAAGATAATGCCTTTAAATATTAAGCACAAAAACTACCTCCACTAAATCCAAATCATGAATGGAGTAGTTTCGTTCATACACCTTAAGATGCATCGATGCATAAGTGATGGAATGATCTTGCTGCATAAATACACAAACCAAACAAATATAGAAAGAATCACCGTACATGATGATTCCCTCACCCTAAAAAAGAAGAGGTAAGATAGGAGATAAAGTTAGAAACTTCTTAAGCTTTCCAAAACTCGACTCACACTTCTCGCACCATCAAGAAGGAACCTCATTTTGAGTCAGTCTAGTCATAGGGCTAAAATCATAGCAAAACCCTCGGCGAATTATCTATAATTACCAGCCCAGTTAACAAAGCTACGAACCTCAATTAGAGATATAGGCCTAGCCCAATCATGAATTCACTCAATCTTCATAGGATCTACCATAATTCCATCCTTAGATACCATATAACAATGGAATATCATTGAGTCAAGCCAAAAATCATACTTAGAGAACTTGGAAAACAACAAATGATATCTTAATGTTTGGAGCATGATCCTCAAATAATAAGAATACCCCTCTCTACTCCTCAAATATACAAGGATCTCATCGATGAACACAGTTTTCAAGTAATCTAAATAAGTCCTGAATGCCAAATTTATTAAATCCATGAATGCAACTGAGGCATTAGTCAAACTAAAGGACATTACCAAGAACTGACAATGACCATAATGGGTCCTAAAGGCAATTTTAGAATATCCTTAGCCCCAGCCCTCAACCGATGGAAACCAAATCTCAAATAAATCTTAGAAAACATAGCAGCACCCTCAAGATAATCAACTAAATCTATAATATGAGGCATAGGATAATGGTTCTTAACCAATAACTTTCTAAGCTATGTATAATTAATACACATATCCATGGAGCCATACTTCTTCTTTACAGCAACATAAGAGCTACATAACGAGACACACTTGGTCAAATAAAACTTTATCAAGAAGATCCTGAAGTAGAGAATTCAACTCTTTAAGCTTGACAAGATCCATATGATAAGGTTCCATAGAAATAGGTCAGGTTCTAGGATCAATATTAATAACAATCTCAATCTCATAGGAAGGAGATATACCAGGAGATCGGTAGGGAAATTATCCAGAAACTCACAAGCTATAGGAAAAGAGCCATGTGATGGACTCTCCACACTTACATCATAAATATAAGTGAGACATATGATATGCTATGGATTTATAGCAGTTATGATACTTAAAGTTTGAGAATATGCATGTACTTAAAGCTATTTTATTGGATTTTATGAGTTTTGGAGTGTTTTGCAAAAAACTAGGTTTAGGATGCCAAAAGGAAGAAAATGATAAAAATTTGAAGTTTGGCCTACTTATATAAGCATTTTTTATTGTATGTGGCACTTACTTGGCATATGTGTGCAAAGTACGTTGAAGAATTGAAAGTCTAAAGAATAAGATACAGGAAAAAGCAAACTCTTCCACTTATAAAGTGCCACATATAGTTAGTATGTGCTATATATGGCCCATATGTGACCATTGTATGTACAAGAATGCAAAGTATAGAGAGTTACAAAAGCTGAGAAAAATTTTGTCACTTACAAAGGGCACATACGGTTTGTATGTGTTGCATACAGTCCATATGTGTCCTTTGTAAGTAGTCACTGACCAAATCTTTTTTGGATCATTCCAAAATCATTTCCTTGGGTTTCCATATATCATACATGCACTTTTATTATATTTACAAGTCTTATAATGTATGTTTAGTTAAGTTTTTATATTTATTTAGTATTTGATATATAGGGTTTCATGTAATCTATAAATTACTTTAGGCTTTATTTAGACACTAAACTGACCTTCGTTAGTAATCTAAAGTGCTTCCTAAATAGTTTTACTAAGATGAATCTAAGGATGATACGATGGGCGTGGAGGGTATCTACCCTGAGAAATGCTATCTCTGAATCGAGAGCTGCTACGGCTCCTACTGAAACTGCCTTGAGATCTAGATCTCTTATCACTACCCCCTCGAGTCTTATGATGCTTCTTCTACATCAACTGAGCATGGTGTGATACCTTAACAAATGACCTACCCACAGTAACCTGATACTGGGTAGACATGTGAAGGGGAAGTCCTAACCCCTTAACAATGCAACAAACTCTCTCATACTCAAAAGTTAGTTTAGAAGTACCATGCCTAGCCAAATCATGAAACTGATCCTCATAATCCACAAAAAACATGAAGTCTTACTCCAATCTCAAAAACTAATCTCTTAATAGATCCTTAAGTCTACGACGCATGTACTTCTCTAAGAAGATCTCAAAGAATGAAGTCTATGTAAAAGGAGAAGATACAACTGGTCTAGAATAAAGACGACCTCTCCACTAATGTCAAGTAGCTAAGTCCAACTAAAAGGTAGAGTATTCCACACTACGAGAGCCTATCCTCAATAGAAATCAAAAACACATAAGCATCATCGTCCGATGCAATAGAAAACCTAGGTGAAGCACAAATCAAGAATCTTCCCAACATCTTCTACTCCTCAGAAGATATTTAAGGCTTGGTAACCACTGGCTAAGAAACTATCAACTGAGAAACAAACTATTTAGGAGAGACCTTAACTCTTGGAGTTACAGCTACAGGTTGTGCCCTCACCTCAGTACCACTCTGATTTGTAGATTGTGCACCATCAGTCGATGCACCATAAGTAAATCCCAAAAGATAAACCAAAATATCGCTAAGAACTAAACACGAAATCAAACAAATCGACCCTGGTCTAGTCCTTAGCACACCGTTGGCTGGGGAAGAAGAACTTTAGCTGAGGTGCCAGGATAGGGTCTTACGATGGCCTCCTATTGTGGCCCCTAGATAGGGACACATCTCGAGTTTGTCCATGAACTCTGGGTTATCCACCAATAGGGGTAGGATCCCTAGGTTCGATCTTATGACCCTTTGTTTTTGTGTCATGACGGTAAGTTATGCCCTCATAGTTGTTAGACTAATAAGAAAGCCTCATGTCATGACTCAACTTAAAAGTCATGCTGGCACCTACTCTATCCCACTAGTAGGTAAGATAAATCATTGCCCTTAGATGCAAGCAATGGGTTTACTTGGTGTAATAAAGCCCAAAAAATAGAGAAAATCAATAATACACTTTATAAATAAGCAAGGGAATAGAAGTATCTAAAATGATATTCAATACATAAAAACTCCATCCCCTGACCTAGTAAAGCCAATACAAAAGCATCTACTTATACAATCTAGGGATAAAAAAGATAATATAAATCCTATCTCAAAACTAAAGACTATACATAGATACGACAACAATAACAAACCAGTGTATTGATACTAAGTGGGGTATGGTGATGGTAAAATATACACAGTCTATACTGCTACCTCTGAAGAAGTAGATAGGCTGTGTTTGATAGACCCCTGGCTCAAGAGAAAGAATAGTAAACAAGTTATCAATGATAAAAGAAACCAGATAGATACTATACATAGATAGATAGAAAGTGTAACACCCCGATTTGCTAAACGGGAATGCTACACGATGCTCATGACCCCGAGGGACCACAAGCTAACCCATGACTAATATCTGTACCTGTATACTACAAATCATAATATAATAATACGAAATACATAGAACTGTAAGGCCATAAGGTTCAACTGAATAAAATCATGTGGGCGAAAATACCCAAAACAGCTAAATCTGAACGTAAATCTAAAAGTAAATCTGAAAGCCTCAAAACTATCTGAATATAGAGTTGAACGAACATGTCTCCAACTAATTCCATAAAACTGAACTGAAGAAATAAATAAATGAGTAAAATGATATTGTCCTCGAATCAATAAGGACTCACTGTGTCTCTTCGACTAGAATGTTACCGCTACTGCTGGGCTTGATCTCGTGTCTCGAAACCTATGGTGTAACATGAAAAGAAAGCACCATTATGCAAATACGTCAGTACAATTAGATTACTGAGTATACGAGGAAGGTATCCTGAACATAAAGGGTTTCATGAATGAACAACACTGACTGACTAATATGAACGTGGGAGTGAAAACACAAATATATTGAAAATGGGCCCATGAATACGTGATGGCATGACTTGTAAGCAAATACATGGTTTACTGATAACTGTCATGACTGATACTGAAACTGATAACATGTACGACTGTATCTGACAGTCCTGTATGTACTAAAATTTAAAGAAGGCCGTGAGTTCTTTAATTAAGATTGATATAAAACTGATAACATATACGACTATATCTGACAGTCCTGTATGTACTGAAATCTGAAGAACGCCCTGAGTTCTTTTACTGAGACTGATACTGAAACTGTGGGAAGTAGTGTTTACCTAACAAGCCCCATGTATGCCATTATGGTTAAGTTGGTTTCCAATCTCTCCCTCGACTGAAGGGGTGTCAATACTGCGCCACTGGTAAGGATAACTGTGAGTGACCCTTATTTGGTGGGTACTCAATGAGAATGGTGGGAACACAAGGATTGCCCCTAATCTGACAGGTTAAGATGTATCAACCTACGCTGGTTACGTAGTTCTGGAACACAAGGTGAAATTACCAAACACCTTACATGCACATCTTAAGCATAGGTGAAATTACCAAATTATACATCATGAACAACCAAATTTACATGTTCCCAACCCATATGATATCATGAATTCACAAAAACATATAAAGATTCCATCTTGGGAATCAACCAATATCAACAACATGATCATCAACACCCAACAATATAGAAATCATACTTTATAATGAAAAAGAGGAAAACAAACAAGCATCAACATAGGTATGATCATATCACAACAATCAACTAAGCTTTTATATCTTAAAGATTAATTTTTGAACTCCACGGATGAAAGGAATCCGTGGATGAACACTACGCATACTTTAGAAGGAAGATTCTTGATGATTGACGGAGGAATTTTGCTTGAAATCGGATAGTCAAGCTTAATTATGCAACCCTAGTTGTTTTTCTCCTTTAGTGCTCTTAGATGATGAGCTTTGAGATGAAAATAGGATTGCAGTGTGTTTAGAAGATATATATTTCATAGGTTTATGTTTAGGGACGTATAAGGAGTATTTAAAGACTTAATTACATTTAAAATAACTCAACACGAAGTGTTTTTGACACCTGGAATTTACTTAAGCGGTGGCCAAGTGATCGCTTATGCTTGGGTTGGGCGGCGCCTAACCAATCTCCTATGCTTGGGTTAGGCGGCTCCTAACCAATAGCCTATGCTTACTGTCTGTCATGAAAATCACCTATTCTTGGGTTATACTCGTTAAAAGATAACCCTTGCAAAATCGAACACTAAAACTTGATGGATTCAAAAACTCTTAGCTTGCATTACCTTAAGTGACTCATATGAACATGCTTAATGCATCAAAAACTATCCTATCACTAGGATATTCAGTGTAAGTCATGTACTCAAGTATGAATCATAGGACTAGAAACACGCAGGGTATTACAATATCTCCCCCTTGGGAACATTTGTCCTCGAATGAGAATTTATTGAGAATGGATACAAGATAATAGAACCTGAACTGAACATGAAAAATTGAAACTTGATCTCATGATTGGCATGCTAAACATACTGAACTCGTGCATATTTGATGCATGGACAACTAACATATGAATTCATGACTGAGTATGAAACGGTTAATAGGTACCAAGTTTATACTGGAAAAATGAACATGAAACTTAATAAGCTTAAGGAGAACTGTTACCTTGAGCTTGATCTGAATTGGCAGGGAAGAGGTGAGGATACTTGGTACGCATATCTTCTTCTGCTTCCCAAGTAGCTCCTTAATGAGACTGATTTCGCCAAAGAACCTTGACTAGAGGGACTTCTTTGTTCCTCAATATACGAGTCTGATAATCTATGATTTTGACTGGAATCTCTTCATAAAAGAGGCTATTCTGAATGTTGATGCTCTGAATAGGGACAACAACTGCTGGGTCACCTATGCACTTCTTTAGCAAAGAGACATGGAAGACTGGATAGACTAAGGCTAGATCTGAAGAAAACTCAAGCTCATAAGCTACTTTGCCAAAATGACAAAGAATTCTGAAGAGACCGACATACCGGGGACTGAGTTTCCCTTTCTTGCTAAACCTCTTCACTCCCTTCATGGGAGAGATCTTAGGATAGACATAGTCATTGATATCGAACTTGAGATCCTTTTTACGAGCATCTGCATAGGACTTCTATCGGCTCTGAGCAGCTCGGAGTCACTCTCTAATCAACTGAACTTTCTCTAAGGCATCGAATACTAAGTCAGGACCTATGATTGAGGGGTCACCAACTTCGAACCAACTAATTAGAGATCTAAATCTCCTACCATAGAGAGCTTCGAATAGAGCCATATGAATACTAAAATAATAGCTATTATTGTATGAAAACTCAATAAAATGCAAGTGGTTGTCCCAACTTTCCTTGAAGTCAATTGCATACGTCCTTAGCATATCTTTACGAATCTGAATGGTCCTCTCTACTTGACCATCTGTCTGAGAATGAAATGTTGTACTGAGATGGACTTGGGTACCGAGATCCTTTTGGAATGCTTTCCAAAAGTAAGAAGTGAACTGGGTACCTCTCTCTGAGATGTTAGATAGTGGAACACCATGTAATATGACTAAATCCCTGATATAGAGTTTGGCATAATCCTCGGCGGAATAAGAAGTATGAATAGGAAGGAAATAAGCTGACATGGTCATTCTATCTATAATGACCCAGACTGAATCATGCTGATGACGAGTTCTAGGCTAACCCGTCATGAAGTCCATGTTAACTTCTTCCCACTTCCAAGTAGGAATGGTGAACTCTTGCATGCAACCACTAGGTTTCTGGTGCTCTATCTTAACCTGCTGACATGTAGAGAACTTAACGACCAACTCTGCCACATCTCTCTTCATCCCACTCCACCAATATATCCCCTCCCACATGTCGCAGTTCATCTTAGTGGCCCTAGGATGAATAGAGTATCACACACCATACACTTTTGCAAGAATTTGCTGCCTCAATTCATCTACACCTGGAATACATAGACGACCCTGACAATGAAGAAAACCATCTTCCCCTTGGGAGAAAACCTCGACTTTCTAATTCTAAACTGACTCTTTGAGCTTGACAAGGCTAGGATCGCTTTCTTGTTTCTTTTTCACCTCAGAAACTACAGATTACTCTGAACTACTATGAACACCTACACCACCGTCTAAAACATCGACTAAGTGAACTCCTAGTCTGGCAAGCTGATGGATCTCCTGAGCCATCTTTTTCTTACTATCCTCATTGTGAGAAATACTACCCATGGAGATTCGACTGAGAGCGTCAGCCACAACATTGGCCTTGCCCGGATAATAAAGAACACTCATGTCATAATCTTTCAAGAGCTCTAACCGCCTTCTCTGGCAATGATTAAGATCTTTCTGGGAAAAGACATACTGTAGGATTTTATGGTCTGTGAAGACATCTACATGAACTCTATAGAGATAATGCCTCCAAATCTTCAAGGAAAAAACTACCACTGCTAACTCAAGATCCTGAGTAGGATCATTCTTCTTATGTGGCTTTAACTGTCTGGAGGCGTAGTCTATGACCTTACTATGATGCATGAGGACACAACCTAAACCTACTCTGGATTCATCACAATAGACTACAAAATCGTCTGAACCATCTGGCATAGCTAAAATTAGAGCTGAGGTGTGTCGAGTCTTCAACTCTTGAAAGCTCTTCTCGCATGAATCTGACCACTGAAACTTAATCTTCTTCTGAGCCAATCTGGACATGGGAGATGAAATAGAAGAAAATACCTTAACAAACCATCTGTAATAGCTAGCCAAACCCAAGAAACTCCTAATATCTGATGGAGATACAGGTCTGGGCCAGTTTCTTACCGCCTAAGTTTTCTGAGGGTCTACTCTAATGACATCACCGAAAATAATATGGCTAAGGAATGCTACTGATCATAGCAAAAATTCATACTTGCTAAACTTAGCGAATAATTGGTGATCCCTGAGAGTCTGAAGAAAAATCCTGAGATAGTTTGTATCATCATGCTCTATGCAAAAATAGACCAGAATATCATCTATGAATACTATGACAAATATGTCCAAGTACTGCATGAACACACGGTTCATCAAATCCATAAAAGTTGCAGGGGCATTGGTAAGACCAAATGACATGACTAAAAATTCAAAGTGACCATACCGAGTACGGAAAACTATCTTTGAAGTGTCACATTCTCTAACTCTGAGCTGATGATAGCTTGATATTAGGTTTATCTTGGAGAAGTAACTGGCACCCTGAAGTTGGTCGAATATATCATCAATCCTGAGAAGATAATAACTACTCTTGACCGTGACCTTGTTGAGTTGATGATAATCAATACACATTGTGAGAGAATAGTCTTTCTTGCGTAGAAATAATACTAGCGCACCCCATGGGGAAATGCAGTGTCTGATGAATCCCTTATCTAACAGATCCTTCAACTGATCTTTCAGTTTAGTGAGTTCTGCTGGTGCCATTCTGTATGGAAAATAGAAATAGGTTGAGTATCCGAAAGAAGGTCTATGCTGAAGTCTATTTCCCTTTTGGGAGAAATGCCTCGAAGATATTCGGGAAAGACATCTGAGTATTCATTAACAACAGGGACTATTTCGAGGCTGGGATATTCAGATCTGGAATCTTTAACATGCACGAGATGATACACACAACCCATAGAAATTATTTTCCTTGCCTGAAGGTAGGAAATAAGTTGAGCCCTGAACGCTGAAATGCTACCCTTCCACTCTAGGACAGGCTCATTCAGGAATTGAAACTGAACTATCCTATTTCTGCAGTCGACTGTGGTATAGCAGGAATGAAGCCAATTCCTCCTGAAAATGACATTAAAATCAGTCATCTCTAACTTCACTAAATCTGTTGACATGGATTTCTAAGATATCATAACCAGGTTGTTCCTATATACCTACCGGGCTATGATAGTTTTACCCAGTAGGGTAGAGACTGAGAAGGGCTCTCCTAGGTCTTCGAGACTAATTCTAAAATCGCCTGCTATGTATGGAGTAACAAAAGACAAAGATGCACCTGGGTCTAGCAAAGCATAAACACGAACATACAAAATCTGTAATGTACCAGTAACGACATCAGGAGAATTTTCCTGATACTGTCGAGACTGAAGAGCATAGAGTCTGTTTGGGCGTTGCCCACTAGTAGCACTGGAAATGGCACCCTGCTGGTTCGGGTGACTAGACTGAGTGGTAGAATGATTTTGCTAACCCTAAAGACTTGACTGTAGACACTCCTTAATACTGTGGCCTGGCTTGCCACAACAAAAACAGACATCACTACCGACTCTATAAATGCCCTTGTGGTTATTACCATAAGTCTAACAAAGAGGATTCATTTGGGCACTACTAACACTACCCTGAGATTTAGAGCTTGGTGCTTTGTTTCTATTGCCGTCTCTGAACTTCGCACTGGAGCGCTGGCAGAGGAAGGAGCTGGAATGGTTGACTTAGAGCAGAACTGTGAACGGTTTTCTCCATCTGACTTGGGGTGAGCAAAGTTGAAATTACCTAACCTTGCTCTCTTGTTCTGCCTCTCCCTAGTCTTAAACTTCTGCTTTTCTACTTGCTGGGCATAGGTCATTAGTTTTGCTAAGGTCATATCAGCGATCAGCATCGCAAACCTACACTCATTTACCATGCTATTGTTGACCCCTGATATGAACTTGCTCATTTTAGCTCTATTGTCTACAACCACATGAGGAACATACCTAGCTAGCAGAGTAAATCTGAGAGAATACTCCCTAACTGTTATCTTCCCCTGCCTGAGGTGGATGAACTCAAGAACTTTGGCTTCCCTCAGCTCTTGGGGAATGAATCTGTTTAAGAATGTTGTGAAAAATTCCTCCCACTCGATAGGGCCTATATAATATAATCTGTCAAACTTTCACTGTTTGTACCAATCATGAGCAACATCCTGTAACTGGTAGGCGGCTAACTTAGCACTCTCAATAGAAGAAGCATCCATGATGTCAATGACCTTCTGGACTTGGTCAATGAACTCCTGAGGGTCCTCATCAGACTTAGACCCATGGAAAGATGGAGGGTTTATCCGGGTGAAGTCCCAAACCCTAGTTGATTTGGTAGTGGCCACTGGATTGGCTAAAATGACTGGTGGCCATTCATTCTGTGCAGCCATAAATTGAGCAAGTATGGTAAATATGGCTCTAAACTCCGCATGGGAAACATGTTCGCCCAAAGGATCTTCGAACTGAGGAGCTGGCTAGTTTCTTCTCTTTGGGGCCATGGTCTGGAATAAGAGAAGAATTGATTAGACTGAGAGGCTAAATTGTGATTATGCTCAATAGCATAACATGAATAATGAAGAAAGGGGGCTGTTCCAAAAATATCTTATAGCCTCCCGCACATAAATGTGGCGCGCTACACACCCATGTATAAGACTCTACTAGATGCAGCTTTCAGACTTCGTAGGACTCTATTGAACCTTAGGCTCTGATACCAAGTTTGTAACACCCCGATTTGCTGAACCGGAATGCTACACGGTGCTCATGACCCTGAGGGAACACAAGCTAACCTATGACTGATATATATGCCTGTATACTGCAAATCATAATATAATAATGCGGAATACATGGAACTATAAGGCCATAAGGTTCAACTGAATAAAATCATATGGACGAAAATACCCAAAATAGCTAAATCCGAATGTAAATCTAAATGTACATTTGAAACCCTCTAAACTATCTGAATAAGGAGTTAAAAGGAACATGTCTCCAATTAACTCCATAAAATTGACCTGAAGAAATAAATAAATGAGTCAAATCATATTGTCCTCAAATCAATGAGGACTCACTGTGTCTCTGCGACTGGAATGCTACCACTACTGCTGGGCTGGAGCTCGTGTCTTGGAACCTATGGTATAACATGAAAAGAAAGAACCATAGAGAAAATACGTCAGTACAACTGGAGTACTGAGTATACGAGGAAGGTAGGCTGAACATAAAGGGTTTCAGGCATGAACAACACTGACTGACTAATATGAACGTGGGAGTCCAAACACACATATATAGAAACAGGGACCGTGAATACGTGAAGCATGACTTCTAAGCTAATAAATGGTTTACTGATAACGATCATAACTGATACTGAAATTGATAACATGTACGACTGTATCTGACAACCCTGTATGTACTGAAATCTGAAGAACGCCATGATTACTTTTACTGAGGCTGATACTAAAACTGATAACATATGTGACTATATCTGACAGTCCTGTATGTACTGAAATCTGAACAACGCCCTAAGTTCTTTTACTGAGACTGATACTGAAACTATGGTAAGTAGTGTTTAACCGACATACCCCATATATGCCATTATGGCTAACCTGGGGTCCAATCTCTGCCCCGACTGGAAGGGTGTGAATACCATGCCATTGGTAAGGACAGTAGTGAGTAACCCTTATCTGTCGGGTACCCAATGAGATCGATAGGAACCCTAAACTAACGAGTTAAGCCACCTCATCAACCCTAATCTAATGGGTTTAGATGTCTCAACCTACGCTGGCTACGTAACTCTGGAACACAAAGATTGCTACTAAGAATCACACCCTGAACTGGTGGGTGAGTTCCCATCCTTGGGTTTACTTGGTGCTAACCTCTACTCCCATATAGAGGGACTGGACATAAATAACTGACTGTGTATGACTTGATCTTATTGATTCTATTGACTGGGGAAATGTTACTGATATCTGACAATTGACTAAGATCATGAGGTTTTCCTGAGTCACATGACTGACTGAAGTCTATGGAATCATAGCTTGAGTTTTGATATTGTGAAACATGACATGGATCTAGGAAGACAACTATAGTTTTCGGGTACAAGTACCCCCAGGACTCGACGGAAGGAAACTAACACACATGACTGACTTGATCATAAGTGTAGAGTCCATAATTTATAATATCATAAGTAGGGATCTCATACTAAGCATGGTTATCAACAATGTATTGCATGGAAAGGATTTCATATCACATGGAAGTACTTGCACAATCTTAATATCATGTTCATTGCATAATCATATTGGCAACACATACCAATAGCATGGAAGTTCATGTGGATTGCATGGTTATCATACATCTTGTTCATAAGTAGGATTTGGAAGTAAACCTAGCATAATATCATAAGAATAGTTCATGAGTATTTCAACAACATCTACAAGGCACATTATCAACATAGAAGTCATTGGAATGTAAGGGCATATCATGAATCCGTCACTTAGTCACAATTTAGCTATATTGCATGGTTTCTATTTCCTTAGGCATTTCACCAAACACCGTACATGCACATCTTAAGCATAGGTGAAATCACAAAATTATACATCATGAACAACCAAATTTACATGTTCCCAACACATATGATATCATGAATTCACAAAAACATATAAAGGTTCCATCTTGGGAATCACCCAATATCAACAACATGATCATCAACACCCAACAATATAGAAATCAAACTTTATAATGAAAAAGAGGAAAACAAACAAGCATCAACATGGGTATGATCATATCACCGCAATCAACCAAGATTTTGTATTTTAAAGATTGACTTTTGAACTCTACGGACGAAAGGAATCCGTGGATGAACACTACGCATACCTTAGAAGGAAGATTCTTGATGATTGACAAAGGAATTTTCCTTGAAATCAGATCTTCAAGCTTAATTACACAACCCTAGTGGTTTTTCTCCTTTATTTCTCTTGGATGATGAGCTTTGAGATGAAAATAGTGTTGCAGTATGTTTAGAAGATATATATTTCGTAGGGTAAAGTTTAGGGACGTGTAAGGAGTATTTAAAGACTTAATTACCTTTAAAATATCTCAAGATGGAGTGTTTTTGACACTTGGAATTTAGTTAGGCGGAACTCAAGTAATCGCCTATGCTTGGGTTTGGCGGCACCTAACCAATCGCCTATGCTTGGGTTGGGTGGCGCCTAACCAATCGCCTATGCTTACTGTCTCTACGAAAATAGGCATAACTTTTTGCTCGGGTATTGAATTAAGGTGAAATTGGTATCGTTGGAAAGATAACTCAATTCTCTACAATTTGGTGGGTCTAAATTAGTCAAAATACCATATTAACATCGAGTTATACTCGTTCAAAGATGACCCTTTCTAAATCAAACACTAAAACTTGATGGATTCAAAAACGCTTAGCTTGCATTACCTTAAGTGACTCATATGAACATGCTTAATGCATCATAAGCTATCTTATCACTAGGATATTCATTGTAAGTCTTGTAATCAAGTATGAACCACACGATTAGAAACATGTGGAGTATTACAGAAAGTAATAGGGCAACTTTAAGTTTGAGAGCTCACCCTATCTCTGAAATTAAATATGGCATGATTATCAATCAATGGTGGAAACTAGTACTCTGAACATCAACCAAAAAGGTACAAAATTATAGTATAAGTATAAAAACCACGGGTACTCAGTATGAATCATTGGTCGATCGAGCTAAATCAGGATATAAATATAATAAAATGTAAGATAGCAAAACTAAGCCAAGGAAAAGAAGCAAACCTTAAATAAATCCTACATTGTTATGCATAAATATGTAAATAAACTAGAACATGCAGCTATAACTACAAAATTGGCCCAAAAAATCAATGGGTGTGCAGTAGTAAATAACTCCACACAGGCCCCCATAAGCCTAGAGAGTACAATGAAAGATATTATAGCCCAACCATCTATCAATTACCAACTGACCATCATTGCCATCTAACTAGCATTTATCAATTACCATCATATATCAACTATCCATCATTTATCTACTAACCATAATTTAGAAACCAAACAACACTTATCAACTAACCATCATTTGTTAACTAATCATCATTTAGAAACTAGGCATCACTTATCAACTAACCATCACTTATCACTTTCATGGTACTACTAGAATCCATCTATGTCATACCGCACTATAACTATTTTCCATATTCGAGCTTAAATTGGTATCCCTATTGGACAACTAATTGGTCATTTACTTTGAAATATATCTATTCGTGGATTATCATTTATTATATCTACCTTCAAAAATAGGGGCAAGGCCCCAATATATGTACATATCTCTATGAACGAAAATGAGGTGGGGTGGTTACAGACTGAGGCGCATTTACTGCTACATGGGGTGTAGGGTAGTCTTTAAGTGGTGACTTAAACTAAGCTTCTTAACAATATTATTCATATATGGTATCTTTGAGTCTATCTAATACACTTCTCCAGTTTGTTATGCCTCTTTTGTAAAGAAAAGAACCAAAGACCTTAAGAGCTAACAATAAGCCTTCAGCATAATCTACTACAAATTTTCAGACTTTCAAAAATTCATTATCAGTAGTAACAAATATATCAAAAATAGCTTAAATAAAAAGTGCTTATTAGGTCAAATATCAATGATTTAGAGTTGTTTCATCAAGAATACACTCATTGGCAAGGAAAAGTAGCCTTAGAGTCTATATGTCAAAACTAACGTGCCACTTAAACGAGATAGAGTGCTCGACATATTTTGCACCTCACATCAAGTCATAACTGTACCTTTGCCTTTGACAAACTAATTAAAAAACATAAAATACTACTCCACTATAAAGGAGATCATAAAGTAATGAGCACTACTCCACCACTCCTTCATATCCTGGAAAATCTAGTACCATTCATCTCCATTTATGGTTAATTATTCCCTGTTAAAGCTAATTAGTTTATACTTTGTGATCAAAGATTATAACCTTTATTAACTAAGTTTAAAATATTGAATGTCAAAGAGTTAACATAAAACTACATTATCCCAAGGGCAACTCTATTCCAGTAGAGTTTAATTCATGATGGAAAAGAAATGTATACCTAAAGAGTCATTTAATGTTTCACATTATTTGCACAACACATATCTTCTAGTAAGAAACATTCTTGCACTAACTTAACACTAACGATTTTCAGGTACACCAGTACCTCTTAGAGTAGCCATGAACTTTTCAATACCGTGCTTAAGTATTGGATTATAATATGTGCACAAGGCAATAGGGTAGGACACTTGAGGAACAACCTATCAAAAATTGGGCAAAAACTTAAAATTTCACATATTAACAGGGCTGCTTGTTATTTAATTAGAAAACGAGGCTATGGATATTCTTATCTATGAAAGCAAAAGACATGGCAAATTATTTTATCTCCCAGACTTGCGTTAATATTAACTGTGAATGGTGTAGTAGTTAATGGTCCTTTTCTTTATATTTGTGTAGTAAGAGGCCCAATTGTCTTTTGTATAGTCAACCCACTTTTGTATGGCCCATGGTATTTTTTAAAAAAACTCTTTATTTAGCCATGAAGTGCGCACAAAGAGAGATATTCTTTAACCTTTTACTTTATTTCTCTCAATCATATACATGACTGTTGATTGATTTAAATAGAGTCTAGACACATTTCATAAGATTAAATGACATGGAAATCATAAAATTGAAGTTTGTCATAAACTAAAATGTTGAAGCATACTATAACCGAAATTGTCGTAAGTTCACATGATTCTCCACCAACCTCCCCCTAACACCTCCCCTTCTCAATAAAGAAAATATATAAATGAGTTCATCTAAAGTGTATTTTATGTAGAATCTTTAGAGTTGGAGGTAATTTTACATCCAATTCAATGGTTTTTTCATAAACTAATTTGATCGTTTAAAGTAGATGAGAGCATTTCTATAAGTAAAAGAAGAAAGAGATCTTGAAATACTCTTAATTAGAGTTGGAGCTATTGGCTACTTATCAGAAATTATATAAATAGCCGATGTGTTTCCATGATGTTCTTTTTCGATGGAGTGATGATTTTATTTAATTTTTTGGGCAATGACACCATACAAGAAGTATGTTAAAAAGTAGAGAATGTACAAATACTTTCATGATATTCTTGAAAGCTTGTTTATTTCAAAGACTATGGAACCATTACTATAGGTAAACTTTTCTAGAGTATATGACCTAATAATTAAGTGAAAACTCAAGGGTTCTTGTACTACTCAGCTATTAGCAGTTTTACCAACCTACAGTCCTACAATCCCAGCCGCTCTATGTAGAGCATCCTTTCACCGTTGTGCCTTCTCCAAATTATATTTGAGATTTATCTTATATTTTCTCCGGGAGCAAGATCAGTTTTATTGGCTAACACCTTCTGCCAATCATACTTGAAATCTTCCTTGTGTTTGGTTTCCAACTTCTCAAAATTAGCTCGAAAATCTTCCATATTTTTCCAACACTTTAGCAAAGCTGCTTCTCTCTTCTTCACAGAGAACTCAAAATTCGTATTACAAATATGTATTTATTTTAATGATTAGAAAAGTTGTCTTGAAAGAAATTTTATGATTAATTAGTTAGATCCCAGAGTGAAAAAGAAATAATAAGATAAAATAAAAATCTCCTCGAAGGTTGACAAAATAATGATTCTCACAATAACAGAGAAAAGGAAGAGGCTTGCATGTCAACTTTTCCCTTACTAAAAAATAAAGTAGACAAAAATATCATTGTGTTCCATTCTCAAACTATTGGGGTATGCTATGTGAGCTCACATTTCCGCTTGTTCCAACCCTAAACTAATTGGAGTTTACTATATGAATACTTAAATTTACTCTATTTGATACAGACTAGTTTCACTTTAATGCCCAATAGTTTCTTTTAAGACTAATTAAGGAGCTCTCTAACACTATAGCGGCTCAATATGTTTTTTAAATGGTAAGGTAGATCAATATTATTTGTCTACTCACATAAAAATCTCTAAACAAGTGCACTGGCATAATGAATCCTTGGACTAACTAGTTCCTATAACCTACTTAAATTGACATCAACCTTTTTAAATAAAAACTAATGCACAAGAGAAAAAGAAATGTCACCCGAATTCTCAACCATTAGGGGACCACACACCCAATTTAAAGAAAAAACATTTTCCATGTATTTTTCATGCCATAGTCTACTACAATTCCATGGCTTGCCCCATTCAGCATAACGTGCCATTTGCTGACCTATTTGTGCTATTGAATCATAAATCTCAATCCTTTCTTCTAATCTATACAAAAATGATCTTTTAAGGACATCTATTTACTTTACTTACTTGAATCAAATCTATCTAGTATAGCAATCACATATTTTTTCTTTCTTCCTCTACGGAAGCATGCAATATGAAGAAACATATTATTATATTTATCACCCAATTCTTGTAGACTTAAGCTGAATAACCTAACAATCTTCTAATATCTGAATTCTTTGTCTCCATATAAGGCATTTATGTGCTCTTCTGTACCTTGTTTGTAAAAAAAGAAACCCAATACCTCTAGAGCTAAGGGTATGCCTTTAGCATAATCTACTACACAACCCAAGAGCTCTTAAAAGCCTTCAACTAGAGTTCCTTGTTGAAATCCATGCCAACTTAAAAGTTCTAAAACCTCTTGGTTATTCAGTTCTAGAACATGATATAGCACATCATGCATGCTAAGTAAATCGATGTTACTAGTTGTTGTAATTACACTAGTTCCTTCAACAAACAAATCACACTTTACAACTAAATATTCTAGTTGGTGATTGTGGCCCACATCATCAAGAACGATTAGAACCTTCTTGAAAAAAAGCATTTAGTTTATCATTACATCTCCTCTAGCAAAATTTGGTACATTCACAGTGCATTTATTTAATATCTATGAAAAAAGCTTCTATTGTAAAAGTTGTAGGCCTTTATTCCACTCTGTTATTAAGACACTTCTAACATTTGCAAGAAAATAAGTTCTTTCAAATTTATAAGAGATCTCATAAAAATTTCCTCTTGCAATGGTTGTATTCCCTACACCACACAACTCGTATAACTATATAAAATAAACACTTCTAGATTCAACAATCAACAATGATTTTACTTCCTCTATATGCAAATTGATTCCCATAAGATATTTTTCAATACTTTGAAAAAGAGAAATCTTATCAAAATTTTTGGAATACATTTTTCTGCATTCCTGAATCAAAAAAATATGTCAGAACAGTGAAATATTTGAAATATAATAATCACTGTAATCAAAATTAGAGTGAGATACATTTAAGAAGCTGTATCTAAGTGGTCCTGAAGATGCAATTGATACATATCTTCAATATCTAATTGAGAAATTGAATGAGTTAGGGGAATTTGGTATTAAAACTATTGATGCATCAACTAAACAAATTTTTAAGTTGCATGCTTCTTTGTTATAGACTATTTTTAATTTTCCAGCATATGGAAATTTGTTTGGATGGAGTACAGAAGAAAAACGAGCATGTCCATCTTGTAATAAAGAGAATTCCTCTATTTGATTGGCTAATTTTCAGGAGTGCTTTATAGGTCTTCAAGGTTATCTTCCTTTCAGTCACAGATAGAGGAATGAAAAAAAGTCATGTGATGGTATAATAGATAAAAGACACTATAAGACCCCATAAAATTCCTAGCTTAATTCATTCCTTTATGTTTGTTAAGGGATCTCAGACTTAGAAAATTATAGCTAAGTATTAAAACTTAGTTTATTTTTAGGCCTTTAAAAGTTGGAAATCTCATTTCACTACCTTAATGTCCTTTAAATGTTTATATTTTAGTTAATTCATGCTCAGGAAGGTCAATAGGTGTTCTCGAGCAATTGTAGATATTTCAAACCTCATTTAAACGATGTTTGGAATCCCCAAATAGTGTAACAACTCTATCTTGGTGTGCTGCATCGCTTATTGCATTGGTTGATATTTTCCCCAGCTACCAGCGTGCCATTCTTATGACCCGACGTTATCTTGACATGATGCATTGGATATCGCATTGATGGCATCGATGCACTGCATCGAATAACGCATGGTAGCCCAATTTTTTCTCATTAAAACATCACAATATTGGGGGTATTTGGGTCTTTTTCCATCAACGTTCAGCCCCTATAGCATGAAATTTAGCCCCATTAGAGGCATAATACAATCAATAGTCATAAAATCCTTAAATTCAAGAGATTTCACTATCAATCTTTCCAAATTCAAGCTATAAGGTATGTATAGTATTCATCCAAGGGTCCCTTCCATCCTTGGAGTTCAAGAAACTTCTTTTAAAATCATGAATTGTGATTTCCATGTTGTGGGTTTGAATGTAATCATGTTGATGTTGTTGTATGTGTTCTAAGTTAAAATTTTTATGTATTTCTTGATTATATGACATCATGTAAGTTGAATTTTGATTCTCTTCTATGGAAACTCTTGAATTATGAAGTCATGATGTATTAGCATTGTTGTTCATGCCCAAGTATAAATCTATGCCTACCATGTGTTTGATGAAATGTCCAATTGAGATTATGGTGCTTTTATGATCGTTTGGTAGTCTAAATGATGAAATTGTGCTACACCGACATGTTTACAATGTCCTCCATGCTAAAGATCTGCCTTCTATGTGTTTGATAGAATTCTCATGAGATTAGTTTAATGAAATTATGATGTGTTAGCATGCATTCCTAATCATGAGCAAGTTTATGACTTTCAAGTGATTGATGAAATTCCTCATTGATTGTATTGTGAATTGTCGACTATTGTCAAGGATTCAAGAATTGTCAAGTCTTATTACTTTCATGCTATCTGCAACAGATTAGTCCAGCCTAGTATGAACTAGGCAATCAGTTGAGTGTCTATCTAGTTGAGAGTCGGAATCGGCACCGAGAAAACCCAAGGATGGGGACTCACCTGCCAAAAGAAGGTGTGATCCTTAGAAGCAGTCCTTGCATTTCAGAACTATGTAGCTAGCGTAGGTTGAGACATCAAAACTTACTAGTTGAGGGTTGATGAGGTATCTTAACCTGACAGCTGAGGGTCCCACCGCTCTTATTTCAAAACCTGCCAGATAAGGGTATCTCTTCAGTGTCTTTAGTCGTGGCACGGATCTAACACCCTTCCAACTGAAGTTACAGGTTGGATACAAAATCTATTCAGTAAAAGGGAATATTGGTTAGATGATTACCTCCCACAGTCTCAGTCTTAGTCTTCAGTAAAGAACTTAGATAGTTCTACAGATTTTAGGACTGTCATATACAGTCACTCAGCTGAGTTTGGAACTTAGCTAGTTCCATCAAAAATAGGACTGTCAGATACAGTCACTCAGCAAATAGTATATCAGTTATTAGTTATATCAATTATCAGTAATCTATGTTCTCAATAAACTCAGTATTCAGAATCCTTATGACTTCAGTTACTGTTATGTATTCATGCATGTATTCTCACACAGTCATGTTCAGGATTATTCAGTCATATATAGTTCATGCATGTGAACCCTTGCATTCATCCTACCTCACTTTGCATACCATTACATTCATATATACTGATACATACCTCTCCTGTTATGCTATGGTGTTTTATACAATAGGTTCGGATGCTCAGTTTCCAATCACGCATAGATAAATTTTGATCTAGCCAGTAGCAGTAGACTAGCAGTAAGTCCTCACCATTCAAGGTTTTTTTTTATTATCTCTTTGCATTCAGCATTTTAGTAGATGGAGTTAGTTGGGTGATTGACCCATCAACTCCATAGTTCAGACAGTTCAGTTAGAGGCTTTTCAGGAAAGATTTTCAGACAATATTCAGTATTTTAGAGTCTAATGTTTTATCAGACTTTATCATTTTCTTTTCATCAGTATTACAGTATTGAACCTTATTGCATTTTAACCCAATATTTCACATTATAAAGTGTTATTACTTAGTTATTGTAATAGGTACCATTCATGGGTTAGTTTGTGGTCCTTCGGGATTATGAGCATCATGTACGTTTGAGGTACCAGCCTCAGGGCGTCACAGACACCCATAAAAATACATTCTGGAATACCATATTTTTGCCATATTTCACCATTTTTTGAGACTTGGTATAATACCCCATACTTTTTCCTAGCTTAATTTCATTCCTAGGATGCCAAAGGTTAGCGTAAAAAATAAATAGCTTTTATTAGATATAGAATTTTCTAGATTTAGACTCTCCATTGCGTGGGAAATTGAACATGCTTTCCATCGATACCAATTTTTCCCAAATCCAAAACTCGGTTGAGAAGTTATGTTGTTTTTAGTAAAGCAGTATGCCATCTAGGCAAACACGTGAAGGTTAAACTCCCATTCGTCAAATTCCAGTGGACTTTTGTGATAATCTTATGTTGCGGTGAGGTCCACTTTCCCAGTTTTCAATTTCAAATGGTTCACCGTGATTGTGATGCATCGTGGTGATGGCCAAAATAGCATTTCAATAGAGTACCGTGATAGCTCTGCATCGTGTTGAACTTCCAATTCCCACTCATCCTTTTTCCAGTTGACACCATAATATTGGTGCGTCGTGGTGCTATGTCAAATAGGGAAACTTTCACTTATTTGTAGTTCTGATTGATTTTTAAAAAGGGCACCTTTGTTAATTCCCAAGCCCTAAATTCGTCAAAAATAAGGAATTAAGCATATCCTAAGCACTTTATTCTTATTTTCATCCATTTCCTCTCAAAACAAAACCCTAGAGCTTAAAAATGTACTTTCCAAGAAATGAAATTCCTACATTGTTTCTGCAAGAAAATATAAAATTGGATTCCCAAATCAAAATAATCAAGAGTTCATCTTCAAAGGCTCAAATAGAGATTCAAGTTCATGATTTCTTAGAAATTTCATCCAAAAAGGTATATGGGGTTTATGAACAAGGATCCTCTTTTATCCTTGTTCCCAAAACTTAATTTTATTTTAAATTCATATGATTTTGAATGATTATACATGAGTTTTAAATTAGGGTTTTTACCCAATTTTGCTAATAGCTAGATTATAAGATTTTAAGTGCTTTAGTTAAATTGCATGACTATTTTCATATCTTCATGCCTATTGCAGTAATTTCTAGATTTTGAGATGAATTACATTATTTTCATTATCAAGCATAATAATTATGATGTTTTGACATGAGATTGATGCATGGGTTACTATCCTAGATTAAATATTATTATTTCAAGAAAGATTATGCTTTAAGCATCAGATGCGCAGTTTATTTTCATATTTTGAGTAAAGATTTGATCTTTTGATCCACAAATAAGATTCGAAATCCACTTTACAGATTTATTATATATTCTAGAAGTCAGAATAGTTTTATTCACAGATTGAATCAGATGAATGCATAATTAGTTTCATAATAACCCTTATGCTAAATTTTAATGTTGATTTTCAACAGAATAAGCATACAGATTAAATAGGAGCAGTATTTAGCATAGAGCTGGAAGTGTGGGATCATTGTTCCCTATTTTCAGTAGAACTAAGTAGCCAACATAGGTACAAATTCAAATTATTCTCTATATATATAGATGACAAATACAGATGTGAGATTAGGTTATTTTGCTTAGCAAGAGTATGACACCTCTCCCCATCGTGAGGTTTTCTCCATAGGCGAACGAGACGTTGGAATTCATGTTAGCTTGAATGGTTCATATCAGTTAGAACAAACTCCCTAACCAAAAAGAATAACAAAAAAAGATTTTAACAAAACTAAGCATAACGGCTTACAATTTTATTCAGATTATGTTTTATAGAAAGATATTAGTTACAGATTTTCTGAACCAGAATGCTACATGGTGCTCATGACCCCAAGGGACCATAAGCTAACCCATGTAATATCTGTAGCTATACATTTTAGTATATATCATAATAATATGGAAAACATGAACATGTAGACCATAAGGTTCAACTAAATAAAGAATCTGGTAAAATAAAATCCATATGGGTGAAAGATACCTAAAACAACTGAAAACTGAATCAAATCTGAACTAAATTTTAGAGCCTCTAAACACTATCTGAATAAACAGTTGAAGGAACACGTCTCCAAATAACTCCATAAACTTATAGCTAACTAAAATAATAAATGAATAAATCGAATCATATCATCCTCGAATGAAGAGGATACACTACAACTCTGTATACTGGAATGCAAATTCTACTGCTGGTCTAGAACTCGTGTCTCTGAACCTATGGTGTAACATAAAGAGAAAGAACCATAGCATAAATGCATTAGTACAACTAGAGTACTGAGTATACGAGTGAGTTAGGATGAACATAAAAAGGGTTACATACATGAACAATGCTAACTAACTGACTGATATGAACATTAGAGTGCCAACATGCGTACATAGAAACTGAGATCGCAAATGCATGATAGATAAATCTATATGCTAATACATAGTTTACTGATAACTGATCATGACTGATACTGTAGTTCTGAATACATGAGTGACTATTTCTGACAGTCTTGCATCTGATGGAACTATCTGAGTTCTGTACTATAATTGAATTTGACTATATCTTGCAGTCCTGGTATACTGATATCTGTGAACTATCTTGGTTCTTTTACTGATACTGAGACTAAAACTATGGGAGGTAGTTGTTTAACCGAAATACCCCAATAATGCATATAGCTAAGTTGGGGTCCAATCTATGCCCCGACTGGAGGAGTGTCAATACCACGCCACTGGTAAGGACAGTTGTGAGTGACCCTCAACTGAAAAGTACTCAAATAAGAATGGTAGGAACCTAAACTGCCAGGTTAAGCAAACTCATCAACCCTTGTCTGATAGGTTAAGATGTCTCAACCTACGCTGGCTACGTAGTTCTGGAACATAAGGATGACTGCTAAGAATCACACCCTAAACTGGCAGGTGAGTTCCCATCCTTGGGTTCACTCGTTGATAACTTCTACTCCTATGAAAAGACTGAACATAATTTAACTGACTGTACAAATACTGAGTAACTGACTTTTGTTGACTGACAGAATAGCACTACTATTTGAGATTTTACTGAGATCATGAGATGTTGGAGCTTTCCTGAGTCACATGACTGACTAAGTTCTATAGACCATGGCTTGACTGAGATTATCAAGGTAACATGACTTGGTTGTAGGCACACAACTATATTTTTTAGGTACAAATACACCTAGGACTCAATGGAAGGAAACTGACACACATGAGATGACTTGATCACAAGATTTGAGTCCACAATTCATAATATTGCACATAAGGGATTTCATACTTAGCATGGTTATCAGAAATGTATTGCATGGAAAGGATTTCATGTCACATGGAAGTACTTGCACAACCTTAAAATCATGTTCATTGAATAATCATACTAGCAACACATATCAATAGCATGGAAGTTCTTGTGGATTTATCTTAAGAGTTGACATAGCTTGCCATTTATATACTATGGGGTCATGGGAACTTGATTTTTAGCATTCTAGGAATTTTAACAAACACCTTTCATGCACACTTTGGGGCATAGGTTTTCTCCACAATTTTAATCTTCTTGAACCACCCAAATTCATGCGTTTTAACTACAAGCATGCATACATCATAGAAGTCAACTTATATTAATATCTTGAATCTTAAACAATGATCATTAACATGAATAACATCACATAACTACAATTAAATCAAAGTTTCTTATTTAAAATCATTGTTCTTGAAATCTATGAACAAAAGGAGTCCATAGATGAACACTACGCATACCTGAATCAAGGTTCTTGATGTTTTTGAACTTGAAGGATTTGAAATCCTTTGACTCTTGAAGAAGATTAGGTCTTGTTCTTGGGGAGTAAATTTAGAGATAAACCTTAGCTTTTGTTTGTGAAAGAATAATGAGCATAATGGCTGAACTCGAACTTATCTAGGTATATTTAGGCGAGTGGTAAGTGACCAAAATACCCCTATTAAGATGACCTGGAAATAAACTAAACGTGGCATGTGATGATCCAACTGATGGTCCATAATACACTTGATGGTCCTGCACTTAGCCCTTCAGATGCGGACTAGAAATGTGGTTCACTGGATAAGAGTTGACGGCGTGGATGATGGTCCGCGACAACTTTGACAATCCATCAACTTGGCCGTCATACCTAGGCATTTCCGACAGTTTCAAGTAAACCGTCTATGACTTCCTCGTCTGATGTCGGATTTGGACAAAATTTGTACCATTGGAAATCTAACTCAATTTCCTACTTGAAAGAAAGTGACAATCTCAAAAATACCACATGTAAAAAGATAGGTTTGCATTTTAATGTAAGTCCTAGCATCCTTAGGATGATTTCTAACTAGGAAAAAGGCACGGGTATTACAATATCTCCCCCTTGAGAACATTCAACCTCGAATGGAACTGACTCAGAGGGGAAACAATAATCCAAACATAAGTAGCTAGAACATGATCTTATTACTGACAAAATGAACGCGTTATACTGAACATGCATATCTGATGCACGTGTAGCTGATTCATGAATGCATGACTGAGGTCATCGCAATAAGAATGCATATCTGATGCATAATTATTTACTGGACTGATACATGTTTGCATAAATGAATATTCAATGGTACTTGATACCAAATTTGTGGTGGAACATGAAAACGAGACAAAATATCAAGTTATATTAATGCTGAATGTGAAACTGAATGAGCTTAAGGCGGACTGTTACCTTGAGCTTTATCTGGGTTGGCGGAGAAAAGGTGAGGGTACTTGGTATGCATGTCTTCTTCTACTTCTGAAGTAGCTCCTTCAATGGACTGATTTCACCAAAGAACTTTGCCTAGAGGGACTTTTTTGTTCCTCAGCATACAAATCTAAAAGTCTAAAATTTTGACTGGAATCTCTTCATAAGAGAGGTTGTCCTAAACATTAATGTTCTAAATAGGGACTACAACTGCTGGGTCACCTATGTACTTCTTGAACAAAGAGACATGGAAGACAAGATGAACTGAGGCTAGATCTGAAGGCAATTCGAGCTCATAAGCTACCTTACCAAAGCGACTGAGAATCCTGAAGGGACCGACATAGCAAGGACTGAGTTTCCCATTATTGCCAAACCTCTTCACTCCCTTCATAGGAGAGATTTTGAGATAGACAAAGTCATTGACCTTGAACTCGAGATCCTTTCTACGAATATATAAATAAGACTTATATCAGCTCTGAGCAGCCCAAAGTCTCTCTCTTATCACCTAAACTTTCTCTAAGGTGTCGAATACCAAGTCAGGATCGATGACTGAGGCCTCACTAACTTCGAACCAACCGACTGGAGATCTACACCTACCATAGAGAGCTTCGAATGGATCCATTAGAATACTGTAATAATAGCTACTGTTGTATGCAAACTCAATCAAGGGCAAGTGGTCGTCCTAACTTCTCTTGAAATCAATTACAAATGCCCTTAGCATAACTTCAAGATTCTGAATGGTCCTCTCTACTTGGTCATCAGTCTTAGGATGAAACGCTGTACTGAGATGGACTTGGGTACCAAGATCTTTTTGGAATGGTTTCCAAAATTAAGAGGTAAACTTTGTACCTCTTTCTAAGATGATAGATAATGGAAAACTGTGTAATCTGACCAACTCCCTGATATAGGGTTTGGCTTAATCCTCAGTTGAATAAGACGTATAAATTGGAAGGAAATGAGCTAACTTTGTTATTCTATCTATAATGAACCAAACCGACTCATGCTGATGATGAGTTCGAGGTAAACCTGTCGCAGAATCCATGTTCACTTCTTCCCACTTCCAAGTAGGAATAGTGAACTCTTTCATGGACCCACTAGGTTTCTGATTCTCTATCTTAACCTGATGACATATAGGGCACTTATCCACAAACTTTGCAACATCTCTTTTTATCCCACTCCATTAATACATTTTCCATAAGTCGCGTACATCTTAATGGTCCATGGATGAATAGAGTATCGCGCACCATGCGCCTCTGCAAGAATACGCTGCCTCAAGTCATCTATACCTAAAATACATAGACGACCATGACAATGAAGAAAACCATCTCCCCCTTAGGAGAAAGCCTCTTTTTTCTAATTCTTAATTGACTCTATTAGATTGACAAGGCTGGGATCCCTGTTTTTCTTTTCTTTTACCTCGTAAACTAGAGATGACTCTGAACTATTCTAAACACTTACACCACCCTCTGAAGAGTCAACTAAGCAAATACATAGTCTGGAAAGTTGATGAATTTCCTGGGCTATCTTCTTCTTACCATACTCTATGTGAGAAACACAACCTATTTAGAGTCTACTATTAGCGTCGGCCACAACATTGGCCTTGCCCAGGTGATAAAGAACAGTCATGTGATAATCTTTCAAAAGCCCTAACCACCTTCCTTGATAAAGATTTAAATCTTTCAAATAAAATCCATACTAAAGACTCTTATGATCTGTGAAGAATCTACATGAACTTCCTATAAATAATGCCTCCAAATCTTTAAGGCAAATACTACGGCTGCTAACTCAAGATCATGAGTAGGTTAATTCTTCTCATGGGGCTTTACCTGTTTGGAGGCATAGGCTATGACCATACCATGATGCATGAGGACACAACCTAAACCCACTCTGGATGCATCACAATAGACTAAAAAACTATCTGAACCATTTGGAAGAGTTAGAATTGGGGCTGAGGTGACTCAAGTCTTCAACTCTTGGAAACTCTTCTCGCACGAATCTGACCACTAAAACTTAACCTTTTTCTAAGTCAATCTGGACATAGGAGATGCAATAGAAGAAAATCCCTCAAAAAAGAATCTGTAATAGCCATCCAAATCCATAAAACCCCTTATATCAGATGGAGAGATAAGGCACGCCCAGTTTCTTATCGCTTCAAACTTCTGAGGATCTACTCTAATGCCATCACCGAAAATAATATGGCCAAGGAATGCTACTAATCTTTGCAAAAATTTGCACTTACTAAACTTGGTTAACAACTAATGATCTCTGAGAGTCTGAATAACAATTCTGAAATAGTATAAAAAATCACGCTCTGTGCGAGAGTAGACCAGAATATCATCTATGAAGACTATGATGAACATGTCCAAGTACTGCTTGAACAATCAGTTCATCAAGTCCATGAAAGCTGCAGGGGCATTAGTAAGACCAAAGGACATGACTAGAAATTCAAAGTGACCATACCGAGTATGGAAAACTATCTTCGGGATGTCACATTCTCTAACTTTTAGCTAATGATAGCCTGATTTGAGGTCTATCTTGGACAAATAACTGGCAACCTGAAGTTGGTCAAAAAAGTCATCTATTCTAGGAAGCGGATACATATTCTTGATCGTGATTTGTTGAGTTGATGATAATCAATACACATCCTGAGAGAACCATCTTTCTTGCACACGAATAAGACTAGTGCACCACATGGGGATACACTGCGCCTAATGAATCCCTTATCTAAGTGATCTTTCAACTGACCTTTTAGTTCCTTGAGTTTTCTTTGTGCCATTCTGTATGGCAGAATAGAAATAGGCTGAGTATCTGAGAGAAGGTCTATGCTAAAGTCTATTTCCCTTTTGAGAGAAATTCCTAGAAGATCATTGGGAAAGATTTCTAAATATTCATTAACAACTGGAACTAATTCAAAGACTGGGAGATTAAGAACTGGAATCCTTTACATGCACGAGATGATACACAAACCCCTTCGAAATCATTTTCCTTGCCCGAAGGTAGGAAACAAGCTGACCCTTAAAAGTTGAAGTACTGCCCTTCCAATATGGGATGGGCTCATTCAGGAACTGAATTTGAACTGTCCGATCCTACAGTCAACTGTGGCATAAAAGAAATTAAGCCAATCTATGCTGAGAATGACATCAACATCAGTCATCTCTAATTCAACTAAATCTGCTGACGTGCATTTCTAAAATATCATAACCGGGTAGTTCCTATATACCTGCTGAGCTATGATATTTTTACCCACTGGGGTAGAGACTGAAAAAGGCTTTGCTAAAATTTTGGAACTAACTTTAAAATCGCTTATTGTGTATAGAGTAACAAAAGACAAGGATGCGCCATGATCTAGCAAAGCGTAAAGATGAACATGAAAAATATGTAACGCAACAGTAATGACATTAGGAGAATTTTCCTGATCCTATTAAGTTTGAAGAGCATAGGGTCTGTTTGGGCGTTTCCCACTAGTAGCACTAGAAGTGGCACCTTGCTGGTTCGGGTGATCAGACTGAGCTGTGGAATGATTTTGCTGACCCTGATAACTGGACTAAGGACAATCTCTGACCCTGTGGCCTAGCTTGCCACATCTAAAACAAACATCACTACTGGCTCTGCAAACACCCTGGTAGTTCTTACCATAAGTTTGACATAGGGGATTAGTTCGAGCATTGCTGACACTGTCCTGAGATTTAGAGTCGGGTGCTCTATCATTAAACTTAGAATCTGGAGTACTAGCTGAAGAATGAACTGGAGCTCATGACTTGGGATGAAACTGGGAACGATTTCCTCCTTCTGATTTGGGCTGAGAAAAATTGTAACTGCCTGATCTTGCTCTCTTATTCCGCCTCTCCCTAGCCCTAAACTTTTGCTCCTCTATTTGATAAGCATGGGTCATTAGCCTAGCTAAAGTCATATCACTATTTAGCATCACAGATCTACAGTCATTTACCATGTTAACATTCACTTCTAATACGAACTTGCTCATCTTATCCCTGTTGTCTGCAACCATATGAGGGGCATATCTAGCTAGCTGAGTAATTCTGAGAGAATACTCCCTAACCATCATATTTCCCTACCTGAGGTTGATAAAATCAAGAACTTTGGCCTCCCTCATCTCTTAGGGAAAGAATCTGTCTAAGAAAGTCGTTACAAATTCCTCTCACTCTATAGGACCTTGATCGTCTAACCTCTCATACTTTCATTATTTGTACCAAGTATGAGAAATATCTTATAACTGGTATGTGGCTAACTCGATGCTCTAAATTGAAGCAAGTCCCATAATGTCAATGACCTTTTGGACTTAGTCAATTAAATCCTGAGTGTCTTCATCAGACTTAGACCCGAAGAAAGATAGAGGGTTCATTCGGGTGAAGACCTGAATTCTAGCTGTTGTGGAATTGGCCACTGGATTAGCTAGAATAACTAGTGGTCGTTCATTTTGGGCAGTCATGTACTGAGAAAGAGTCTTGAATGTGTCTCTAAACTCTGCATCAGAAACTTGCTCACCCAAAGGGTCTTCGGGCTGAGGAATTGGCTAGTTTCTTCTCTTTGGAAGCATATTCTGAAATAAGAGAAGAACGGATTAGACTGAGAGTTTAACTTGAGATTATGCTCACTAGCACAACATGAATACTGAAAGAAGGGAAACTGTTCCTAAAACATCTCATATCCTCTTGCACATAAATGTGGCACGCAACTCACCCATGTACAAGACTCTACTAGATGCAGCTTTAAGACTTCCTATGAGTCTATTGAACCTTAGGCTCTGATACCAAGTATGTAACACCCCAATTTTCTGAACCGGATGCTACATGGTGATCATGACCCCAAGGGACCACAAGCTAACCCATGATAGATATCTGTACCTGTACATTTTAGTATATATCATAATAATGTGGAAAACATCAATATGTAGGCCATAAGGTTCAACTGAATAAGGAATCTGGTAAAATAACAATCATATGGGTGAAAGATACCCAAAACAACTAAAAACTGAATCAAATTTGAACAAAATCTGAGAGCCTCTAAACACTATCTGAATAAGGAGTTAAAAAGAATATGTCTCCAACTAACTCTATGAACTGATAGATAACTAAAATAATAAAGGTGAAAGACATAGGTTCCACCCTAAACTATATCTGAAAAGTCTAATCCACACCTAAACAATACTAGTGACCTATTACACACCTTAACTATACAAAAGTGATATTATTACCTACCCGAAACCCCCATTCTAAGACGCATGTGTTATACTTATTTTAGGCACGTCCAACCTATTAAATAACAAAAGTAAACAACTGAAAACATTAGGTGAAAGGTCATCATTTCCACTCCAAACTATAGTCAAAACGTTGAATCCACATCTAAACTATATAAGTGACCTATTACACACCTTAACTATAAAAAAGTGATACTTTTTACTGACGTGGTGCTGACGTTGCAGCGCGTGTAAAACACTACACTATATGCAAGTGGTGGTAGCCAGACAGGGTGTAAATAGTTTCACTTTTTTATACTTTAGGTGTGTAATAGGTCACTAGTATAGTTTAGGTTTAGCTTCGACTTTTCTGTTATAGTTTGGGGTGGAAACGATGCCTTTTCCTAAAAATAAATAAATAAATTAAATCATATCATCCTCAAATAAAGAGGACTCACTGCAACTCTATATACTGGAATGTGACTGCTACTGCTGGTCTGGAACTCATGTCTCTGAACCTATGGTGTAACAAAAAGAGAAAGCACCATAGAGCAAATATGTTAGAACAACTGGAGTACTGAGTATATGAGTGAGGTAGGCTGAACATAAATAAAGTCACATGCATAAACAATGCTAACTAACTTACTGATATTAACTTCATGGTGCAAACATACATACATTGAAACTGAGATTGCAAATGCATGATAGCTAAATCTATATGCTAATACATAATTTACTGATAACTGATCATGACTGATACTGTTGCTCTGAATACATGGGTAACTATGCCGGAAAGTCCTGCATCTGATGGAAATATTTGAGTTCTGTACTATAACTAAATTTGATTATATCTGGCAATACGGGTATACTGATATCTGAAGAACTATCTGGGTTCTTTTACTGAGATTGAGCTTGAAACTGTGGGAGGTAGTTGTTTAACCGTCATTCCCCAATAATGCATATATCTAAGTTAGGGTCCAATCTCTGCCTCGACTGGAGGGGTGTCAATACGCACAACTATTAAGGACAGTTGTGAGTGACCCTCAATTGGTAGGTACTTAAATGAGAATGATGGGAACCCAAAACTGATAGGTTAATCCACATCATCAACCCTTGTCTGATAGGTTAAGATGTCTCAACCTATGCTGTCTACGTAGTTCTAGAACACAAAGATGAATGCTAAGAATCATACCCTAAACTGGCAGGTGAGTTCCCATCCTTGGGTTCACTCAGTGCTAACTTCTACTCCATCTAAAGAGACTGAACATAATTTAACTGACAGTACAAGGACTGAGTAACTGACTTTAGTTGACTGAATAAATAGCACTACTATCTAAGATTTTTCTGAGATCATAAGATTTCAGAGATTTCCTGAGTCACCTGACTAACTGAGTTCTGTAGATCATGGCTTGACTGAGATTATTGGGGTAAAGTGACTTGGTTTTAGTCACACAACTATATTTTTTGGGTATGAATACCCCCAGGACTCGATGGAAGGAAACTGACACACATGACATGACTTGATCACAAGATTTGAGTTCACAATTCATAATATCATACATAAGGGATTTCATACTAAGCATGGTTATCGACAATGTATTGCGCGGAAAGGATTTAATGTCACATGGAAGTACTTGCACAACCTTAATATCATATTCATTGCATAATCACACTAGAAACACATATCAATAGCATGGAAGTTCATGTGGAATCATCTTAAGAGTTGATATAGCTTGTCATTTAAATACTATGGGGTCATGGGAAAATGGTTTTTAGCATTCTAGGCATTTTAACAAACACTTTGCATGCAAAATTTAGGGCATAGGTTTTCTCCATAATTTTAATCATCTTGAACTACCCAAATTCATGGGTTTTAACTACAAGCATGCATACAACATGAAAGTCAACTTATATTAATATCTTGAAGCTTAAGAAATGATCATTAACATGGAAAACATCACATAACAATAAGAAAATCAAAGTTTCTCATTTAAAAGCATGGTTTTTGAACTCAATGAATAAAAGGGGTCCATAGATGAACACTACGCATACCTGACTCAAGGTTCTTGATGTTTTTGAACTTGAAGGATTTGAAATCCTTAGATTCTTGAAGAAGACTGGGTCTTGTTCTTGGGGAATAAATTCAGAGAGAAATCCTAGTTTTTGTTTGTGAAATAATAATGAGCATAATGGCTGAATTTGGACTTATCTACGTATATATAAGCGAGTGGTAAGTGACCAAAATACCCCTGTTTAGACGACCTGGAAATAAACTGAACGTGGCATGTGACGGTCTGAATGTTGGTCCATCAGACACTTGACGGTCCATCACTTAGCCCTTCAAATGTGGACAAGAAATGTGGTTCACTAGATAAGAGTTGATGGCCTGAATGACGGTTCATCACAACTTTGACAATCCATCAACTCGTCCATTAGTCCTTATCCAGTACATGGCTCAACTGTCTTGGATGTGATGGTTAAAGTGGCGGTCCATCACTTATGTGGCAGTCCGTCAACTTGGCCATCATACCTGGGCATTTTCGATAGTTCCAAGTAAAATGTCCATAACTTCATCATCTAATGTCGAATTCGGAAAAAAATGGTACCGTTAGCTAACTCAATTTTCCATGTTATAGTAAGTGAAAATTGAAAAAATACCACGTGTACAAAGATAGGTTTGAATTTTAAAGTAAGTCTTAGTATCTATGAGATGATTTCTAGCTAGGAAAAAGGCATGGGTATTAAAGTTAGTTCAGTCAGATTTCCGCAATTATTATGATTTTATACCTATATTTCTGTTATTATGAGATTTAGACTTAGTAGAAGCAGACAAGGTTAGCTTAAGGCTACTCGTAGTCATGAGCATAGTGTGACATCTCGGGATATGATTAGGGGGCGCTACACTGGGAGCTTAGGGTTTTATGGTTTGGAGAAATTTTATCCTTTTCTAAGATTGAGTAAGCTGAATAACAACATACTTTTTTTATTTGTTGAATCATTAACATCTAGTTCTTGTTTAAAATATGAATTAAATATGGAATTTAGAGATTTTGTCCTGTAAGGCCTAAAAATAATATTTCTCCAATTTAAATCCCAATTTGTACTCTTTTCACATGAATGAGTTTCTAATGCTACATGTATCAGTTTTCCATCAATTTTATTTTCAAAAAAACATTAATTCTTGATTTTAAAATAAGTTTTGAGGAATTTTCACCTTGTAAAATTTTAAAATATTTTTAATTTGAACCTCATTTTTAACTTATATGCACTTGGGTTTTCAGTTGTAAACTACTGAAAATATGGGGCATATGTTTTTAAATAAAATTATGATTTTGCTCTTTATTTTGAAAACCTATTATGAAGGTCCAATTTATCCCAGCTTGGAACTAGGAAATATTGGTATCGTTAGCTTTCTTGTGATGTATAAATTCTATATTTCCATGTTTTTTATTCCAAGTCTGTTCATGAGATTTAAGGCATTCGGATAGAAGAGTTGTGGATTGATTTTCAGCTTCTGAGGTAAGTTATGGCTTAACCTTTTTAGACTAGCTAGGTAGTTAATGTTTATACAAAGGCATATTAAGGGTATGGTAACTAATCATGAAAAATGCTATATTATTGTGTTGCACTATGTGAGGGACTGTATTGATGTTATTTGAAATATTATGTGCTATGTGTGACCGTGTAGGGTCTCGTATGATATTTTTAACCATATTTATGTGAAATTGGTGTATCATTTTTAATGAAAAAGCACTAATGTAGTATCAGTGGATTATTTTAATGTATTTTTCTCATTTGGCATTTGGTTTATGCCGATATTCATGGATGGTTTGAAATATTGAGTGCATTATTAGCTTACATATGGTATACTGATTAGTTATTTGATATTTCTCATGGTCGTTAGGTTGTGAACATTGCATCATCATCCTCATGGCATCACACGCATAATTTCACATATTTGTTGTATGCTTTAATTATTTGTTGTATGCTGTAGTTTTTTGTTTTATGCTTTATATGTAATTGGTGTCGTTGTATATTGTACTTTATTCATGTTGTATGTTATATATGTGCTCTTGAAACATTGGGAATATTGGAATTAATGGAAATATTGAGAATATTATCAATTTTATAAATATCGGGAACATCAAATTTTATAGAGGATGTGTGACGATCTCGGCGATTGTGCAATGACATTATGTATTACACCATTATTATAGAGGCTATGCGATGAACTCGGAGGTTGTGTGATGACTTCGTGTATTACACCATTATTATAGAGTCTGTTCAATAGTCTCAGAGGTTGTGTGATGACCTCGTGTATTACATTATTATTATAGAGGTTTTGTGATGGTCTCAACGATTGTACGATGACCTCGTGCATTACGTCATCATCATCATCATCGTCGTCCTCATCGTTCTTATTATGTTTACTTTATTATGCTTGTGATGTGATTGTATGTTTGTCTTAACTTATTACCTATCCCTTTGTTGCATCTTCCCTTACTTGTACTTGATGTTCTTGTATATGTTATCAATCTGTTCTCTAGTGTATGTGATATAATGTATACTTGTGGTCCTTTCCACTGTTTTATTGCAATATATGTGAGTATTATAGAATTGCTAGTGCAAGCCGTATGGGCTACCATTGTGGTAACTTTTCTGATTGAAGGTGATATCGCCTTAGTGTGTATTTTTGTAGGATTTATTATGTACTTTACTCAGTAAAATTATGATACCTACTGAGTAAGAGTGGACCATGCTATCTATTCTAAACCCTTTTGGTACATATTCTGGTTCAAGTGGGCATCATATGGCGTGATTTTGGGTGCCTTATGAGTTATCCAAGGTAGCGGTTGGATTTTCATGCATCTAGAGTCCACTTCTTTCTTTTTGTATTAGACCATGTCTTTACTAGTATTCAGATAAAAATATTGTTTTTGTTGGATATCTGATGTATTTGACTCATGGATTGTATTAGTAGTTCTTATACTATTGACACCAAGTTTTGTAAGTTTGGTATAATATCTTTGGTTCTATGTTCTACTTTTATAATATATTTACAAGGTTTGGCTTTATTCTAGAAGTCTTGCCTAGGATTATTTTTGTTTTTCCCTTGTGTATCAGTTTGCGATAGGCTTACTTGTAAAGGTTCCCCTCGACAAGTTCTATCATGCCCCTTGATTTTGGTTAATTGAATATGTAAATTACTTAAGTTATTGTGGTTTCTGATAGAAAATGTTCTTTTATATATTTTGTAGGCTCAGATAGAAGAATTTTAAAAGTAGATCCACTCTACCAAGCATAGATATTATCGAAAAATATTGTGGAGTGCAAAATAGTAGTCATATATTTGGTTTTGGTGGTTGAGTAAAGGCAAAAGACATGAAAGAGGGCACTTCTTCAAAGACTGAATAATTGTCCACTATACGTTAAACTCAAGAGGATAATAAATCCTTGAATGAGAAAAACTAATCTTTGAATAAGGAAAACAAATCCTTAAATTATCGCTTGTTTACCTTATAAGATAAGATTGAAAAAATAATAAATTGCAAGAATTCTCTACTACTCATCCATCACATGTCCCTCATATGACCTTGCCCGTTTCAACTGAATGACCACCGGATTACTTAGGTGACCAAGTAAGTAACAATATAACCCAATTTATATATTATTTTTATAATTTTTAACATTAACTACTACTACATAACTGAATTTTTTTGCAATTTGTTACATAGATGGTTAACATAGATAAACCAAAAACAGGAATATAGCATTTTTCAACTTCTCTATGCCTTGCCCCGTTCAATTAGAAAGTATTTTCACTACTACTTTAGGTCCACCTCTTAGATTTCCCTATGAAGAGTCTACCAATTAAAACTACAATGATTAGATCACATATTTTTGAGTATTTTATCACACATTAGGTTAAGTTCTTAATAAAAAGTGTAGTTACCTTTAAAAGTTAATTTACCAAATCCTCCTCCCCCAACTTTGTTTTCTACTTTGAACTTGTTTGCAATTGTGGAAATTACCTCAAATTCAATATCAATATGTTCAATTTGATCTTCTTTCTTTAAATTGTCAACCCAAAAAATTTTGATAATGTAACATGCACACCCAGAGAAAGCTTCTAGCTCCTTTCCCTTTCTGTCCTGTTAAACCAAGTAAACAACCTAAAGACTAAACTAGACATCCATTCTGTTACTTTGTTAGCATAACCATTAAGGTAATTTTATTTGTACTAATTATTTTTTCCCTTGTAACCTATTTTCTAAATCTTGTTCTTGTGCAAACAAAATAAGGCAACCCCAAAAAAGTGATAGGAAAATATTGCAGAACATATGACTAGTGCTCTTTTATGCTTCAGCTTACTAGGAAATTTTTTATAACATTTTAATAAAATACTTCAGTGTATGGACTGCATACCATTCATGATAGACTAACCGTATGGGCTGACTTAAGAGGGATAACTGCAAGCTCTCAAGACCCCATGTTATATATGGGTAATTATAATGTAATTTTAACTAGTAAAGATAGGCCACAAGAATCTCTAGTGCAGGATGTAGAGGCCAAAGACTTTAATGAGTTCTTGGTTGAAGTAGGGGTAACGGAGATAAGGTCCACACGGTGTGATTTCACCTGGTCCAGTGGAACTCTTTGGAGTAAAATTGATATGGCAGTTCTAAATGTTGAATAGCTCATGAATTTCCCTAATTTGGACATTGTGGTGATGGTACAAGGGACAAATTACTATTCTCCCTTGAGTATTGATGTTTATATCAGCCCTAATATCAATCATAAAGACTTTAAGTTTATTAATTCAATAGATGACCATCCAAATTTCTTGCCTAAAGTGTACCTAGCATGGAAAAATGGACACAATAATAGTCTGAAAAGGTATGTTGGAATCATAAATAAGTAAGACTTGAACCACAGGGACTAAATAATACTAAATTCAAGGGTGTTGGTAAATAGGTTAGAGAACGTAGAAAACCATTGAAGTAACTCTAGGAGTTTATGCGTATCCAGATAATATACCTTCTAATAGTGACGTAGTGATACATGAAAAAATTACGAAATAGAAAACTAAACAATGATACGAATACGAAAAATAAGGATAGATGAAGAAGCAATAATATAGACATAATGCAAGGAATTGAATGCAAATAAAGGCTATATCAAACCTTAAGCCCTCAATCAATTAAACTGAACAAAGAACCTTAATCTTTCGCAGACCTAAAGGGAATTGATTCCCAAGCAACCCACGTTTCTAATCAAAAGATCAATAGAAGTGAATCCACTCTTGCCTCACACTCTCACAAGTGTTCAAGTTAATAATTGAACATAAGAAACTTACTAAAATGAAAATATGTTCTATTTATAATCTAGGCTAGGTTATTACGTTATATGGTCCTAAAGTGACCAATATAGGAAAGACAACACATATTATCCTATTAGATACTTGTTTGAGAATATAAGGCACATATGGGGTATAACCCAAGGGTGCACTGGGATGTTTTGATCCACTCTAGCAGATCTAGACTGGGTTGGGTGCACCTCCATAGTGTATGGGGCGTATCTCTTCTTTCAAGGGCTTTATACCCCAATTTGGTCTTATATTAACCTCTCTAATGTTTTTTGAGTCTTCTTTGTCATCATAATCATCATCTCTAGAAACTCAGAGGCTATTTGGCTTGTATAAGGTAGAGAAGGAGTTGAAGTATAAACTTGAGAATTAGAGTCTTATTGAGTAAATTGCTATGCAACAGAAATTAAGAGTACAATGGTTAAAAGTAGTAGATGCCAACACTACCTACTTTTTTTTCTCAATTAAAGAATAGAATGGCCAAAAAATCTATTATTAGTATTCCCCAGGATAGAATTTTCATTCAAAATGGTATTGAGAAAGAAGTATTAATGTTTTGCCAGAATCCACTAGGTCAATCTGTTGATACTATACTTACTATTAGCACAAGTACTACAAAGCTAGGTGCTACCTTTAATGGAGACCAACAAAGGTAGTTTGCAGATAGAGTCACTATACAAGAAGTTATCTTCATGAGGTAACAAATTCTTAAGGAATATTGTCATCACAGTTATAACTATAAAAATTTACTTTAAACAACTTCTAAAATTTAATATTTATACATTATTTTCCAACCCTTTGCTTCTTACATATATTATATTATATAGCAATAGTTATTAATTGTATTTCCATAATTTGTTCTTATCGATTTCTGAAGATTGAAGATGCAAGTTCAGAAAATGCACAAGCTCATGATTATTTTTCTTAGAACGTTATGTAAAACATGACATCATATTCTAGCTCGAGATGTTAATTGAATATGTTTTTTTGTTTTAGAAAATATTTAAACTATCGGAATCATCTAGATCGGGATGTTAAATGCTTATGTTTTTTTTGTTTATCAAATATTGAAACTATTGACGTCATATTGTAGCTCGGGATATTAATTGGTTATTTTTTTTTGAAATATTTAAACTATATTTATCATTCTTCAACATTTTTAGTAGCAATTTTATATTTGTCAATGAAATATAGAAATTTTATAATTTTAGTAGCAATCTAGGATGAGTTAATTGCTCTTCTCTAAAGTTTAATGAAGGACAAGTTAGTTGATCGTCTCTAAAGGTTAATTTAGGATGAGGTAGTTGCTCCTCTCTAGATATTAATCATGGATAAGTTATTTGTTCATTGTGATTGTAATTTAGGACCAGTTAGTTGCTTATCGCAAAAAAGGTTTAGCGACCAGAAAATAACTACTTTTTAAAGATGAAAATCATCTATTTTGGACGAGATATACAATCTCTAAAAGTGTTTTTGAGAATTGATATGTTACTGTCTCTAATGACATTTAATGACCAACTAGAATGCCTCATCATAATTGGCCTTTAGCGAAGGAGGCTATTAGGATGAGCCACGACCAATATTTTCTTGTCCTAATAGAGCATTTGTGACCATATTTTGACTTTTAGGGACTGTTTTCCTTGTAGTGACACCCTAATATCCAGACTCAATCTAGTAATCATATATATATATATATATATATATATATATATATATATATATATATATATATATATATATATATAATCCTATCATAGTGAATAGAATAATTTAAACCGGTAATTGTATATATATAATTAATCTCATAACCATCATCCTGTCTCAAACCAAATATATATATACATATTTAATATCATCAATATTCAGACTTTAGCCGGTAACCATATCATCATAATAATAACAAATATTCAGAGATAAACAAATAATTATATAATTCATAGCATTATCAAGATCATAGTTACTAGCTTAATTGACATCATGAATCGCTTACCATAATCAATAAACAAGATCACTAGTATAATTAGTAAGCATGATCACTCGCATAATAAATAGCATGATGACTAAAATAGTCAATAGACATGATCACTAGAGCATAATCACTAGCATAATCGATAGCATGATCATAAGTATAGTCGATAGCATAATCACTATCATAATCATTACGCATAATAACTATCATAATCACTAATCATAATCGCTAGCATAAGCACTAGTATAATCAATAGTGCAATCGTTAGCATGATTAGTATCACCGTCACTAGCATGATCAATAAGCATAATAACTAGCATGATCAACAATCATAACCAGTAACATTATCATAATCATAAACACTAGCAAGATCAATAAGCATAATTACTAGCATGATCAAGAGAACAATCACTAGCATGATCATTAAGATATTCAATAATCATAATAACTAGAATAATCAATATGCATCAACTCAAAATATCAACTACCGTAACGATAAAATTCCAAAGTTTCTCAATATACCTCATATGAATTTCCAAGGCGTATAATAAGCGTATAAAAGTTCTTGAGAACTAAAACGGATCTTGGACTAAGGTAGGTCGAAGGTCCCACATCTAATCCCAAAAATACATTTTAAGGAAATTTCTACCCCGAGCTAGGCTAAGGTATCTATATCAAAATTAGATATTACAAATGCCTTAACTAACCGTAAGATAGAAATTTCATCTAAAAATTTAGCGACTAGGTCATGTTTGCCTATGTTTATAATTTTTGGATTGCCTAAATGGTCCAACTAAACCAAGCATCATAATTCATCACACCAACTCCTAAAATCCATCCTAAATCTAAATAAATATCATAAACATTCTATTAATTAGCTCAATCTATGTAGAGAGAAAATCTAGCCTACCTAGATATCGATAAAAGCTCGAAGAATTAACTAAATCATCGACTTTCCATTCTGAGAAGATTCTCCAAGATGCCATGCTATCAAAATCAAATTATACTCGTCAATACGAGAGAAATTATACCCATATTAAACCATTATTCTTTGGGTGAAAAAATACTATAAAATCCCATATGCGTCCCATTTATGGAAATTGTATTTCCGAGGCCAACCCAAAATCCCCTTATGCTCAAGGAGTAATTACCATAAAAATAGGTAAAATCTTAGCTACATTGGGGATAAAATAAAACCCCTAAGTTTTAGGGATTATAAGGGATAAAATAGGAAAATCAACCATGGAAAAGAGGAAATCTAACTACAAATCCCAAGGAAAACAATGTAATAGTTGTTACCTAAGCTCTCCAAATCACCCACAAGCTCCAATCCCAAGCTTTACTAATTTCTAGGGTTTAAGTCTTTTGAGAATGGATGAAAGAATGGGAAAATAGGTCTAAAAGGGATATTTTACCCTTTTAGTAAAACGAGAGTCGCAATCACGACATTAGAAACACAATTTTGGTACTCGTCCCTGTGGTCGTATCACGTTTGCAATAACCAGCAGTCATGTTCATAACTTAGGTACTGCTGCTGAGGGTGTCACATTCATGAATGAAATGTGAATTTTGCGAATTTTACCTAGACCTTCTAGCTCACAATCGCAATTCTTGACTCGCGGTTTGCGAGTTCACCGATATAATTGAGGCTTGGAAAATTTATAAGTCTCTAGCAAACTCTTGAGATTCATCCAGAACCCTATCAATACAAATAAAGTATGCTACCATAAAAAATAAATGTTTTAGAATCAATGGAGAAATTGAAATTTACATTCGAGGACATTTTGACCAAAAGTGGGTCCCAGATCGAACTTTTTATTTTCTTAACTTTCGACCAATAGGTTAAAATGAGCTTGGGTTCCACAGGACCCAAACCAAGAGTCCTCTTAGCTTAAAATCTATATTTAGGAGCTGTGGTAGTTTTTAGAATTTGAATACGAGATCATTTGACTGAATTTATCTAATGGGCATTTGGAACCAGCGAAGACATTAAAATTGAGAATTGGCACTAAAAATCAAATGAACTACTCGGTAACCAATCTTTTAGTTCCATTAAGTGATAAATGACTTGGGTATTTATAGAAAAGATATATCAATGAGAATATGGAGAATTACTTGAAGGATCATTACACTTCAACTTCCATAAATTTAGCCCCTCTAATACTTATGTAGCCACTTAGGTGGCCATTGGTGCTGCATACAACCCACAAGTTGTCCTGTACTAGGGTGTTTAATCAAGCTTCAACTATTTTTTTCTTTTAATCTCCAAAACCTAGTTTCCTACTAAATAAACACATAAACACATCATATCTGTCAAAATGGACCTAAGCACTTACATATTTTCTGGTTAAAGTATTGAAAGTGCCATGAAACCATGGCACATCAACGCCCTCAAATTAGAACATTTGAATTTCCTCGGGCAATAGTCACATAAGAAAATACAATATGATGCTTAAAAAGGTGAAATTTAAGGTACCTACCACAGTCAACTTAATTTCAGGTCAAAAAATTACCCCCTCTTATTTCCAGCTTTTTAATACTACTGTGTCGATCAATGTAACAAAAAAATTCTATACAAAGGAATAAATTTATGACATTATATTAGAAACAAATAATCAAGAAAATGTACAAATTAAAATACCTAAACAAAGAAAAAAATTGCAACACACCCCATGTACCCTCACAACAAAAAAGTCCCACTCTCATACTATAAAATCATGCATGACAAAGTAGGAATGACAACAAGACACTCACTTTTACAAAATAAGTTCCAGTTAATGTGCATGGAATACCATAGGATTTTCCTTATTTTCGTTACCTTAGGTTTTGGATAGTCATACTAGGATCATTATTATACTTTATTCGGCTTGTAATGTAGGCTTGAAGGCTGGTATGGTATATTTATGAATTAGTGACAAACACTCCTTGACACTAAATTTACATTTAGGGTCTACTTCTCAACTTTTTTTCTTTTATTTTTCCTTATTTCTCCCTTTTCTCTTTTACAGCTTATTCAGGTTGGGTGCAGTTTCTTTTATTCTATATATTTTGTTCTTTTTCAATTTTCTTTTCTCTTGTTCAGGCCTTCTTGATACCCAATTTTAGCTAAGCAACCCTATGATAGACACCCTCAACTTATACAATTTTCCTAAGTTGAGGTGCACACTATTTAAGTAGGGAGCAGAGTAAAAATAAGTTCATTGTAACTAAACTTGATGGTGAAAGGTGGAAAAAATAGGTTAATGCTGGATCAACACCGGGATAAGGGGATAATTATTCAGAACTGGATGATCATTTAGGCTAAGAGTGGACTAGAGGAAAAATAGTCTATGATCCTTTCCTAACTGACAATCTTATAACCTAGGAAAGACTAACTGGACAAGTTCTGGAGTAAATTCACAAAGGGAACTAGGTAGGCATCTTACGCAAACATGACACAGGTATATATTACTAGCTACTTCCTATCTAGTTCATGAAAATTCTAGGCTATGATTATTTTTTCCCTAATCCTAATACCATAAAATCATTCACAATAGTCACACATACAAGCACATCACATAGTTCATCAATTTTTTTAAAAAGGGTATCACTTTTTTCTAAAACACTTAAACACAATAAAAACATATCAACTACCCTTAGGTTGTTTATCGTTATCCTAGTTAAACATAAGCAAAACATAAACATTTATGAAAAAATATAAATAAACTAAATATGTCGGTTCTACTAAGATACTATAATCGGTGAGAAAAAAACTCAACAAGAAAAACCATCGGCTGCGTACACCCCCCTCTAACTAAATACTATGAACTAACCTTAGTGTATAAGTACAATATAAAATCAAGGGAAAAAGACATACATGGATGCTCTAAGTGTCTGTCTCAGACTTGCCCCTATATAAGGAAACTCGAGCTGGAATAAAAAGAGGTAGTGCCTTGCTAAAGAAAGCACCAACAAATATCTTGCTGCACCTATATGAATCAAACACCGCAGACACCCTATAATCATAAGCGACCTATTTCAGGGCTTGATCAAATACTATAGTCGGGTCTTCTAGATTCTTCTCTCTACCTCTCTTGGTCCCAATTATTGAGACCATATCCTCCTTATTATATAAATCAACTTGTATAGAAGGACGTGTAGAAAATCACTGTGCGAATGAGAGGATGACTGAGGAAATCATCAAAACCTGACTCTTTACAAAAGAGAAAACCTCAACTAGTAACTTGGCCATCTCCTCTTGAATCCCAAAAAAATCTAATGATTGTACCTCAATAATAATGAAATCACCTATCCCTCAAAGGAATCAATTTAGGCGCATGACTCTCTTGTATAATCTACCATCTTAGCCCTAACTCGAGCCTCAACATTCTTTAGAGTAGTTTGGATCCAAGGAGGGGTCTGTGTGTATAGGGTGACAAGTTGAGTCTCTACCTCTACGAGGCGTCCAATAACCTCATACTATAGTTGAACCAAGAGATATTGAAAATCATTTGTCACATCTGTCAAATATACAATAGTGGGGTGAGGGGGCAAAATAGATGCCTTAGTTGACTTAGAAGTAGCGGCCGAGGCTAAAGCTAATGTAGTCTTATCCCCATACCTCTAAGTTGTAACCTCAAGCTTAGCTCTTTGCTCACCCATCTTAATATCATTATAAATATTTTACCAACTCAACCAAAATGGATGGTCCCTCAAAATATAGCAAAATAATAGTGGGAGTTAGCTCTTCTCTATTTGTAACAATCGAGTTTGCCAGATTCTTGATCAAACCGATACTTATTGTGCTCATCATCTTAATCCTATGATAAATCTCAAGATTAGCCATCGCACTGGTTGTATCACATAACTATTGGATCACGAATAGGAATGAGAGAGTAGGGGTCATAGTGAATTTTCTTACATGGATCTCCAACTGTATTAGTGTTGCACATTCTATCTCATATCTAAGCAAGATTGAAACTAATATGGCTCTCTCTTTTGTACGTATGTTGTCTGATAGATTTAAACTCAAACTGCATCCTACCATAGTCCATAAAAAGTTTTCTTCAAAATACAACGTTTCCATTTTTATCTCACCCTTACACTCAATTTAATGAGCATTAATGCCCAAATCAGAAATCTAGGTGGCTATCCATCACACCAAATCAAGACTCTACCATATAAAATTAATTTCTCTCATAGTTCATATGACTTGGGCTAGTCGTATCCCTAATAATCTGGCCAAAATAATACTCGACAGATGGATACCTAAAAAATGTCCACTCTGAGACTGCTGACCATAGTATGGATCATTAGGGTCCACTCAACTCCTCTAGCTTCCCATGGAGTAATAAAATAGATCATAGATGATTAAGAGGCATAAAACTCCCAAACTATAGTTTGTTTATAATCCTTGGGGCTGAGTCAACCACCACAATTGATAATTGTCAAAATCGGCTCACAGGTTTGGTGCCCTGTTAGCCCAATAAAATCAATCCTTCTCTCAACAATAATACTTCTCTTGGGATGAACCTTCTATGTAACAAATCTATGCCTATTATAAATGTGTTGCAACCCCTCCACACACCATCTTAAAAAATTCATAGCAATAGGAACAACCAAAATGTGTGTAGAAATATATCCTGGGAAGTAGGTTGTACAATTAGAAGCTGAGTGTCATGTGCATCAAATTAGGTGTCATGTGATAATGAAATCTTCTACACATGATATACACCATTCTCGAACTAGGGTGTAATTAGACTCAAAGTCGACTCACTAGATGAACCTAATGCATCATCCTACCTTTTCTCAAATTAGGAGCAATATATATCCTTCCCTTTTGTAGAGCTAAAAATAGATCCAGACTCAACTATCTACCTATACATGAATTCTCCTTATTCTCTATATCATTCTCTTCCTCCTCGAATTACGAACGATGATGTGGTGTATGATCTGATTGTTTATTTGAGGTCCTGTCCTAAAAACTAGGAGTGATAAAGGCTAGGCCTCTACTTATAATGACTATGTGGGCCGAGCATCCAATGCGATAGTGACTGATGCAACTGTATCAGGTCTGTATGATCTTCCCCTAGTCTTTCGAGGGGTTCGGGTTCATCGAGTACTCCTATACTAGGATATTTTACTCAAAGGACTTATCTTAGTGCCTTGTTTGTATTCCTTTCTTTTGGGATACTTTCGATGTTGTTATACCTTAAAAAGTGGTTGTTAGCGCTTGAAAGAGAATAAAGAAATTTTTTTTGAAAAAAACTCAGAGTACCAAGTGAAAGATACCTAATATCCCACTAATGGACTATAGGTGGAACTTACGGGGGTCATTGATTGATTACTAAGTGTTAGACAAAGCCTTAAAATCCTAATGCTTCAGGTCTATCATCTATGAGGCCACTTAAGGACTATAAATTCCACCTATTAGACTTGTAAGTAGCTGCGTAGGTTCTCTCTAGAGGGTACTTCAAATTTTTTCCCAAAATTTCCACATAGTGTATTTTCAATCTAAGTCCTATTTATTCCAATACACCATATATCAAGTTTTAGATCACAGGGTTTGCATAAGAATTTGGGTATTATATCTACTTATTCAACTTCTTCTTTGGTGTAAGATATGATCATATATTCCATAGTCAAGAACAATGTCATGTTTATATTTTAACCATTCTAGGCTCCTAACTAATAATACTTTTGAGATTTACACTATTATCAAGATTATTTTAGCACTAACTCAAGTCCCTTGTTAACAAAACAATCTAAAACTAGTAGGAGCCAAGAAATTTCCATTAAATGCAAGTGATAGAAGTAGAATTTATTATGACTAATGAAAACCCTAGCTTTCTATGCTTTGTGCATGCAAGTAAGAGAGAACATGAGTGATTCTTTGCTTTATAGTGAGAAAATGAAGGGGGAGAGATTGAATTTGAGTGGGAAGTTACAAAATCTAAGAAATTGGGGAATAAGGATTGGGTTTTGGGTTTTAAAAGTTATTGGTGTGCCAAATGAGATTTTATCCACTTAGGTTCGACCTAGATTTAAGAATCTTAACCCCAAAATTGTGAGTCACTTATGGGGCATCTTACGACTTTGTATCATGGAAATACAGTACCTTCAATGCTTAAAACCATAGAATTATGTCTGAACTTAGGTTGTTTTAGTAGATATGATGTGTTTTTGTGGTTGTTGCAAGTAAAATGGGTATAGCATAGTTTTGGAAAGAAACATGAAGAACAAGACCTAAAATGATCAAAGTAACAGAAGGTACAATTCTCCTCACGAGTCATCAACACTTCAGACAACTCAGAGGCTAACTCATAAGCACAACAGAAACAATGTCCAAAAAGAAAAGATAAATGTTTATAATATAGGATTTAGCACCTGTGTCATAAGATGAGGGTACGAGACGTATGATAAAAACATACAATTAACAGAACCCAAGGAAGAAATTCAAAGTTGAAGTATCAGAAGAGTACAATTCAGATATCTAAGTATGACTCATATGGTCAAATTGTATGAATACCAATGTTAGATCGAGAAATAAAGAAGTCCTAGGTGGATACGGTTAAAGGTCATGAGTCATATGGTAAAGGTACGACTCGTGAGATGGAGTCGTAAGAAGAACAAAAAGGTAACGCTTTGAAGATCAGACATTGGAGTGGAAATGAAAGTCACAATATGACTCTTGTGAAGATGATACGAGTGGATGAGTGAGTCGTACCTTGTTCCGACATAACTTTACCCTACCATTTTTATTAGTATTTCTGAGTGTTTTTTAGCTACTATAAGTAACCTAAGGTTTATCTTTTTTTACATTATATTCTCTTATATTGTTTTGAGACTCTATTGCATAGTTTTACATCATTGATACTTTATTCTTGAGATCTTAGGGTTATTATTCAATTAGAGAATTCATATTTTATTCATCTTATTTGGTATAATTAATTAAATAATTCTGTATTGATTTTCACTGGTTCTTGCATAAACATGGGCGACTAATTTCCCTTACTAGGGTTGTTGGAAATCTGATGGATTAATGATGTAAGGAAAGTGGGAGAGTCATCTATTCTAAAGTAATATGTATGTATCTTAATCTTCTTCATAGTAATTGACCTTAGCCTACATTTGCAAATGTCATCACAAGATAGTTTGTGACTATTAAAAGAGGACTAAAATAGTAATTTGAGATTTACTGTCATCAATATTATTCTACCATCTCATCTAATCAACTTAGACTCTAAAGGTGAGAGTTAAAATAAAGTCATAGGCAAGGAACAATAAGGTGACACCTTAAGACTTATAAGGTAATGTGTGATATTTTTCAACACGTTCATAAGACTGTTGATAATACATAGCTTGTCAACTTTAAATGAAGAACAACAAAAAAGTAGGATTAAAAACTAGAAACTTATAGAGTTAAGAAGACCTGCGAGAACATAGTCCTGGTGTTCGTCTTCTATTGTTTATGACTTAAAGCATTCATGTTTGGTTACTATTTACTGATTACTTCCGAAACCCCCCATTAATTTTTTTACACTACTCATGAATTATATCAAGTTAATCAACTATTCAACATCTTATATATGGAATCGATGCCAGCCTAGTTGGGTTACTATATTTGTCATCGACCATAGCATACTTCTTTGGAGGTTAGTTTTGGGTGACATCAAATTTTAACGTTGTTTTCTAGGAAGACAATTTTGGTAGTTAATTTAATTGGTGAATTTTGTGGTTTTATTTTCTTTTTATTTTATTTTTCATACACTGGTGTATGTCAAAAACCATGACAAGAAGAAATCCCTCACCCCAATTTAATCAAGAGCCACACGTAATTATTAAAACATAAAGAAGAATGTTAAGACAAGTTTGTGATGGGTTTTAATACCCTCCTCCTATACTTGTTGATCCCAACGTGGCACTCTTACGTGATCTAGTTGATCCATAGAGTGTTTAAGATTGGCAGATGCAATAACAAATAGATGTTGCTGAGAAAGAAAGAAAAATAATCTAAGATGCCTAACTAGCTGAAGAGGTTAGGTTAGCTAAGCTTGGAGGATTAACCATGAAAAGACAAGTAGATGAGAATCGGCACAGAGTTTAGAGAGAAAGAGCCCCTTTGATTACTACATACTAAAACTTACACCCATATGATGTTGAAGAGATATGGAATATGTGAACCTATTGAGACAGGTTGCCATCGTTCCTCCGAGTTTACCACCCAATGTGAAGTTTTATATTACAAGATCCATGATCCAATTATTGAACTTGAAGGGTGTATTTTTTAGGTCATCTACTGATGCTGGAGACATGTATCTTGCTAATTTTACTAAGATCTACACACATTATATACTATTTTGGGGATGGATCGGGAAGCATATACATTATGTTTGTTCCCATTTTTTGTAGAAAGGTGAAGCACCACTAGGGTTAGGGTAACTTTCAATAGGGTCAACCACTAACTTTACATGAGTTGTGTAAAAGGTTTTAAACAATTTTTTTCCCTCCTATAAGGATAGTATAGTTTAAAGATGAAATTTATAACTTCAGATGGTTACCTATAAAATCTTCGTATAAGGAATAGTTTAGATTCAAGAGGAAGCTGAGCATGTTACCTAATCACAAATTTAGAGGATCAAATTTGTTGGAAATATTCTGGCATATCACTAAATATTAGTTCTAGAGTAATGGAAGATACAATTTTTGGGAGGTGCATTATGTTACTTTGAGGGGATTGTGCAATATATGCTTGATGATATTTTTGTGACCAATAGAGGTTCGAATAGCATACTAGAAATGCTTAGTGTGGTGCATGTACATATGCTATTGGAAGAAATAATTCTTATGAGATATCATAAATTTGTAGCAAAAGAGGTTGCATATCTTCACACAAACATTAGGATGCTTACAAAATAGTTTGCAACAATGATTGCTGAGAAAGTGAATATAATTCTGGCACATGGATCTACTTCTAGGACTTTTGATATTGAATGAGAAGAAGAAACAAAGTTAATAATCGTATATTGAAGGATTTTTGTGCTTAAGGGCAAGAAAATCATGGTCAGATATATTATAATGATAATATAGAGATAGAAGTAGAGAGAGAGATAGTGATTGAAGGTGAAAAAATGACTACAAGGAGAAGAGTGAAAAGTATGTTCCACCTTGTAGTTGTGATTCTTAGCCTAGCATGGAGGCAATGTTGTCTAAACGGGTTTAAACGGCAAGAAAGTTAAGAGAGTTGTATTAAGGAGATTAAGGTAGACCTATCCAGGATGAATCAAAAAGTTGAATCACGTGGCATGACAATTAAACAAATGAAACATCAGTATGGTCAGATTTCTGCCACATTTAATCAAAGGCAACCTAGCACTCATCCTAGTAGTATTGTTTTCAATCAAAAAAATGAAGGCCACTGCCATGCTATTACCACTCAGTGGTAAAACCACCATAGACCTACCTCTACTGGTTGTAGATGAGAAAAAGAATGATGATGACCCTATTGATACAGAAAGCAGTAGCAAACAAGATGTAGGATAAAAGAAGGTTAAGGAGCCTGTGTTGAAGACCATTCTAAAATATTTTCCTCAATTGGTGAAAAAAATACAAGTAGATGGTAAGTATCAGATGTTTTTTTCAATAATAAAAGAGCTATCAGTCAACATCCCACTTGTAAAGTCATTAGAAAGATGTTTGGATATGTAAAATTCATGAAAGATATAATCACCAAATCACAAAAAGAGGTCAATCAATTATGATCTAGTCGACAATATTTATCATTGCAGCACTGTATCTACTAGATTATTAGTAAAGAAGAAGTAGGGTCCTTATGCGTTTACTATACCATGCACCATTGCATTTTCGAGTTTGCTCAAGCATTAGGTGATTTAGGTGATAGCATCAACCTAATGCCATTTGCAGTGTTTAAATAGTTAGGGTTGGGAGAACCTAAACAAAACAATATGGAATAGTGATGGCATATAGGATTGTGAAAAACAAATTGGTATTTTATATAACGTATTGGTGAAGGTCGCTTCTTTTATCTATTATGTGAATTTTGTGATATTTGACTGTAAACTGGACTTTCAAGTATCAATTATTCATGAAAGAACATTCTTAGCTACAGAAAGGAAATTGATTAATTTAGAGATCGGTCACTGATGCCAAGACTCAATGATAAATAAGTGATATTCAATGTATGCAAATCCATAAAGTAGCCTGATAAGTTAAGAGTGATATAGTGATTGATGTGTTGAATGAATTAATAGATTGTTTCAATGATATTGATACAGTAATAAGTTGGGAAGATACTTTTGATACTATTCCTATTAAAGTGAGGTTGGGTGTTGAAGCTGTAGTAGCCGTGATCATGAAATTTGGTATTGATGGTATTGAGGACTATGATAAGATGGTATGTGCTCTTTATGGGAGAGGTTATTATACTTGTTCACCAAAGTTACTTTATTGTATTTGAACAATAGAACTACTCTACCTGTACATCCATCCATTGAAATTCCACCGATCTTAGAGTTGAAGGCCCTCTCTTCTCATTAGCGATATGGATTTTTGGGGGCCAAAAACACTTTTTCGGTAATTATTGCAGCTAATTTGATTGACTCTAAAGTTGAAGCAATTCCATCAGTAATAAAAAGATTCAATAGGATCATTGGTTGATCCATTGCAAGATCTTATAGAAATCTTGCCTGGATTGTGTACTCATAAAATTTAGCATGAACAAAATGTATTCCAAGTATATAACCTCAGAGTCAAATCAATCCTCCTATGTAGGAGGTGGTGAAGAAAGAGATAATAAAGTGGTTTGATAGTGGTGCGGCATATCCTATTTCAGATAGCAAGTAGGTTAGCCCATTAGAATATGTTTCGAAGAAAGGAGGTATTACTATTATTCTTAATGAGAAGAATGTAATAGTTCCGATGAGGCCAA